>JAQGCP010000802.1:0-14661 GCA_034699885.1 Acrobeloides thornei | reverse complement strand
GGAATGCGCGCAATCGATTCCCCGCATAAAATTACCCCCAGAAAGATGATTTTGAGGCAAGAAAACCAAAATTTTTCAATTTTCGCTTCAATACACACATCTATTTCCCTGAATCAGGATCAAGGAAGCGTTTTCAAGCTTCGGGAATGCGCGCAATCGATTTTTCACCTAGAAATTTCCCTAAAAAGTCGGTTTTTAGAAGAAAATCGGAAAAATTTTTTTCGATTTTTCGAGATTAGGCAATAAATGTTACGCTCCCTTTAAGCAATTCCGAAGGCAATAACAATGGCAGATAAATTTTTTTAATAAAATGATCAAAAATCACAGGAGGCCAAAAAATTTTATAAAACTTCTTGTGTAAGATGTCCCGTGTGAAAAATCCATCGTGTGGAATGTCCTCACGGTCCCTAAAATGATATATTGAGGCTTTCACGCATCTATCTTTCATGGGATGAGAAGCGACAACTGATTAAAGCGATTCTTGCAGAAGAGATCATAAGCACCTTGATTATCGATATTTGGGTTGAATCAAAAGACTTACCAATTTCATCGGATTTTCTTTTTAATTTGAAGTTCCCTAGTTCAATTTGGACTCTATTAAAAGTACATCAGAATATGTTTCTTAATTGAACTTTTTGGCTACGATTCTAATTGCTGCTAAAATTAACAAGCCTAATAAGGTTCATAAATTTATAATTGACATCAAAGAACTTAATACCATGAAAAAATCACATGAATGCAATAAAAATGTAATAACATAAATAATTTACGAGCAGCTAAAAGACTTGAGGACTATTAACTTCTCATTTTGTAACAAGCTTGTAGTCATTTGAATTTTTTTCTGTTTCTAAAGAGTTCTCGATGAATTCGAGTAAGGAAATTCAAAAAGATTCCACTCGGACCGTTAATACGGATACTTCAATATATCATATTCAGCCCTTAAATCCTTCTTTCTATGTTCGACTTGGCGGAGCTAGTATAAATCTATTTTTGGCGCTTACTTCTCTAACCTTAAATCTTTTGCTTTTGACTATTCTAATCAAGGTAAATCTTATGTTTTCTTGCTTTTACAACTTTTTTTGTTAGTGTAATAAAAAATTCATGACCATGTCATTTTTTATTATTGCTTGGCAAATGTTGATTTGCGATTTTTGTGGACTTGTTGCCCAATTGTTTATGTCAACACCACTCACGTTTGCTGGATATGATGTAGGGCTTTTAAAGGATCAGCCAAGTTTCCTAACATGCACAAAAATGTTGCCATCTTTGTGGAGAGCACAAAATTCTGAACAACTTTTGTCAACACAGCACGAAATGTTTTCTATCTCAAGGTAGATCTCGATATGTTTTGGTCTGTGTATTGAAACAAAAAACAAGGATTCTTATTTTTCTGAAGATTTCGTTTCAATACACAGGATAAAACTTATTGAGAATTATCTTCAAATAGAAATGCTTCCAGACATTTTGTCTTGACAGAAGTTGCTCAGAATTTTGTGCTCGCCATGATGGCAACGTTTTTTAGATCATCTTTGGAAAATTTGTTGGTTCTTTAAGTATTAAAAAAATGATTTTTTTAAGCTCTATGGACCAACGATTCGACATGTTTTTGGTATGTTCGATACGATTTCATTCCATGGGTCACTCTTCTTTGTCTTTTTGTTGACAATCAATCGTTTTATGGTGTTTATTTTACCCAGGATCAACCATGTTTTGTTTGAAGAGAAAAGGATCTATGTGTAAGTACAGCATTAGAACATATACTCGAGTCTCGAATTTTAGGTGTCATTAGATAGCTGGTAACATGGGCTTCATTTTAAGTCTCCCATTACTCAAAACCCATTCCTGGTCGAGATATAGTCAACAAACGGTTCAAAAATTTTGTTTTCTGCCTATAACTTTTTTCGGCCCATGAGTAGGCATAGTTCTGAGGAACCTAAAATGTAGCCCAATGTCCCACACGTTGGTACCATGGGTGTGGCATAACTTGATGTTTAATGAATCCAAAATCGCATTTGAAGCCAAAAACCCCGGAAAAAACATAAGAGGAAACACTTAGGGTCGAAAAATGAGTGGGAAAAATTTTTTTTATTTTAAGCGCTTAAAAATACTGCCATATGGCCCTGATTATGTGGAACAAAAATTTCTGGGTGCAACTTTCATTTTCTTGGTTTTTTCGACCTCTTTTTGGAGAGAGTTTCCAGCTTTTGCCCCTCCTATTGAATCGTTTCAAAAATTATTTTTTAGGAGTTTGCGAAAATTAGAAGAATCTGAGAAATCCATAAAATAAGAAGAACTCTAATAAAATTTTAAAATATTTTTTAGACTAATACTTTTGACTTGGCTGCTAACTCTTGGGTTTACACTAGCTCTCGAAATGAGTGGATGTTACAGAACTTTTTTCTTAGAAAGTAAAAGCTGAAATATTTTTAGTATCCGAATACAATTTTGTTTTAGGATTTATTATCTTTCTTCTTTGTAGAATGGATAGAGCTCCAGTTTCGTGGTTTTTTGAAGAGGTTTGAACTAAAAAGTTAAGTTAAAAAAATTTTTAGCTTCAACAACAACTTTCGATCTACATTCCGGCTGTCATGATGCTTATGTATGTAGTTTTGTTTCTTAAAGTTCGTCTTCAACGATCCCATTTATCATCTGGTTCAAAATCTGTTGGGGCAAATAATACTACAAATCGAAAAGAACACGTAATCCTCATTCAGGTTTTTAATTTTAAAACACTTAGTGTGCCCAACCCAGAGGTTAAAGGTGACGTGTGCCGACACGTTACATATGCCCGTGGCATTTCTTGGCACATGTGAGTTGCCGGCACACGTCACCTTTAATCTCTGATTCTATTTTTTAGATTTTCCAAGCTACGAAAAAGATTTTTCTATGCAGATTTTTTGAAAAAATGCTTAAAGTAGAATTTTTCTGTTTACTTGAAATTTTGAAAAAAATCGACCTATTTACTAATTTTTACGGTCCAAATAGTAGAAATGATCCATTTGGAAATCGGAGTCGGTTTCGTATTGCCCGACCCAAGAAACGGTAGAAACACACAAAATCCCGAAAAAACTCAAACTACAAAAAAGTGATTTAAGATTTGGGAGTCAAATCTGTTCAGATCTAAAGACGCTCGTTCAAATCAGAAAGCGCAAGTTTGACTCCTCCTCTCAAACAAAGAACACTTTGAAAATGTCAATCGCAAATTTTTTCGAAATGTGGCTAAAAAGATTCTTCATACCCAAGTTCTTAATTAAAGTTTTTGAAATTTCTGCAATCGACAACGTTTGCTGAGCTATAGCTTATCAAAATTTTTAGCCAAAAAACTTATTGCTATGCGCAATTCGGAAGTGTTCCTTGTAAGTTGATTTTTTGCATTTCGAGTTTTTTTCGAGATTTTGAGTACCCCTACCATTTTTGGGTCGGAGAATCCGAAGGAATTTTTAAAAAATCGATTTCTAAATGGATCATTTCTACTATTTGGTTTTAAAAATTGTGTATAAAACTAAGAAATATGTGGAATTTTTTAAATATTCAAAAAAATTCTACTCAATTTCAGTTATTTTTTTTAAATCCACATAGAAAATCTGTTTTTTTCTAGCTCAAGAGTTCTTCAAAAATAGAGGGTTACCTCTCAACTGGGTGCACTATATATTTTCTCATTTAGAGCGTAATTCTTTGTTCCATTTTCTGGTTACAAAACATCTGCAACAATCTCATGAAAGGTTGGGTCGATGCGCAAACCAATGATGACATAGCCCAAATTTTGGTGTTTATGTGTTTATGGAGAACAACAATTGGGAACGGAGTTCATGCAGTTGTGATCTTCATGTTTAATTCTATGGCTCGTGAAGAAGCAAAAATGCTTCTTGGGATTAAAGGCCAACAAAATACAGCTTTTACTACAATGACAAAAACGAAAACACAAACAGTGATGACGAGAAGAACTACAATAGCATAATAGTGCTGTTTCTTGTGCTTAAAAACACATTATTATTTATTACGTACAAAATACAGGGTGCGCAAAAATTATTCATCGAGGGTGAGGCAAAATAAAACGCGCACTTAATATTTTCAATTTTATCAAGTTAATTTATTTGTTGTAAACGTAATAAATAATTCGTTGAAATGAAACGAATTGTGGAGTCGCATAGTGGAGTAGCCATCCACTTTAAATGTTCTTTTTATTGCAGCGATCTATCATGGTGTGTATTTTCACTAGATTCCATTTCAATCCAATTTCTTTCAATTTAAATTGTTGTTCACTTTGTAATTTTATCCATGTAAATTTCTATTCTGTTAACTATGTATCACTTTGATTTTTTTTACTTACTAAATTCCCTAACCAATTTTGTCAACTTTGTATTTAAATTTTTAAAAAGAGTCAAACTTCGCATAGTGGAGTAGCCATCCACTTTAAATATTCTTTTTATTACAGCGATCTATCATGGTGTGTAATTTCCACTAGATTTCATTTCAATCCAATTTCTTTCAATTTAAATTGTCGTTCACTTTGTCTGTGAAAATTTTATCTGTGAAAATTTCTATTCCGTTAACTGTGTATCACTTTGATTTTATTTTTACTTACCAAAGTCTCTAACCAATTTTGTCAACTTTGTATTTTTAGCTTGAGAAAGGAGTAAAACTCCGCATAGTGGAGTAGTAGTTCACTTTAAATATTCTTTTTATTACAAAGATCTATCATGATGTGTAATTTCCACTAGATTCCATTTCAATCCACTTTTTTTAAATTGTCGTTCACTTTGTAATTTTATCCATGTAAATTTTTATTTCGTTAACTGTGTATCACTTTTGATTTTTTTTACTTACTAAATTCCCTAACCAATTTTGTCAACTTTGTATGTTAGCTTGAAAAAGGAGTCAAACTCCGAAACGTCACTATTATTTCAAATAAACTTATTTTACTATGACCTAATATAACTGTGGCCTACAATCATAGCAAATATGAATGCAAACTATTAGGTTGGCAACTAAGTTTTGCAACTTTTGCTCAAAAATTTTAAATTTTAGCGCATTAATTTTTTTATATTTGATAGGAGATTGTATGAGCTACACGTTTACGTAAAAATTTTGTTTTTTAGAATTAAACTGGAAAAAATAGAGGAGATGTTCGAAAACTGCTTAAATATGCATTTTTACTTGGTCACAAGCAAACTGAGGCCATCCACAACATGAAAAGCGACAGTTGGTTAAAGCGGATTCTTGCAGAAGAGATCATGAGCACATTGATGATCGATATTTGGGTTGAATCATAAATACTTACCAACCTCATCAGATGTTCTTTTTAACCTGAAGTTCCCCAGTTCGATTTGGACTCTATTAAAAATACATCAAGATATGTTTTTTGAACTTTGTGGCTAAGATTCTGCCAAACTCTAATTGCTGCTAAATTTAACAAGATTGAACTCAATTAGATTGACGTATTGCCAAGAAAAAATCACATGAATGCAATGAAAAACTTAATAACATGTTAACTAATTTACGGGCAGCTGAAAGACTTAGTAACTATTAACTTGTCATTTTGTAACAATCTTGTAGTCATTGTAATCCTTTTCTGTTTCTAAAGAGATCTCGATGAACTCGAGTAAGGAAATTTTGCAAAATGGATGTTTCTTGTTTTAAAATTGCATAAATAACTTTAACAAGTGTTTTTAAAACATACTTTTTTATAAAAACCGAGCTTTGGGTGCACAATTGCACAATCCCGGTACCTCGGTAAAATTTTACCGGGGGGAGGGGTAGGTCATGGAGTGGGAGGGATAGGTCATCGGTCTCCGGCGCCTAGGGACCCCCTTCCAAAAAAAGGTCGCCAAACTGCGAAGAGGTGGGTGGGTCATAAAAACAAAAATTTTGGACCGGAGTCTGTGCAACTGTGTTTGGGTGTCACAAAAATTTTGTAGATACTTATTTTGATAATGAATTTTATCGATCCGTTCAAAATCTCTTTTACCAAAGTTGTAGAGCTTGATTTCTTCTACAATTTTCTTCAAGGTTACTTTTGATGAAGATCGATAGAACAACGAGAAAATCGCACGAAAAGGTAATAACCCTTAAAAATTTTATGACATAAAGCTTTGTTTTCTTAAAAAAGGTGTTTTAAACTAAATCCAGCAAATTGTCACACTTTCGGGGTTTTTACTACTTTTTGCACACTTTGATCTCTTTGGTCTGCTGTGCAAAATATTTTTTTTAATTGAACTTTTTCGCTACGATTCTAATTGCTGCTAAATTTAATAAGACTTAATTTATAATTGACCTCAATGATATGGCCGAAAAAAAATCACGTGAATGCAATAAAAAACTTAATAACATGTTAAACTAATCTGCGACCAGCTGAAAGACTTAGGAACTATAAATTCTCATTTTGTAACAAGCTTATAGTCATTGTAATCGTTTCCTGTTTCTAAAGAGCTCTCGATGAATTCGAGTAAGGAAATTCAAAAAGATTCTACTCGGATCGTCAATACGGATACTTCAATATATCATATTCCACCCTTAAATCCTTCTATCTATGTTCGACTTGGTGGAGCTAGCATAGCTCTATTTTTTGCGCTTATTTCTTTAACTTTAAATCTTTTGCTTTTGACTATTCTTATCAAGGTAAATCTTTTGTTTTCTTGCTATACAACTTTTGTTTCTTAGGGTAATAAAAAATTCAAGGCCATGTCATTTTTTATTATTTCTTGGCAAATGTTGATTTGCGATTTTTGTGGACTGGTTGCCCAATTGTTTATGTCAACACCACTCACGTTTGCTGGATATGATGTAGGCTTTTAAAGAACCAGCCAAGTTTCCTAACATGCGCAAAAAACGTTGCTATCTTTGTGGAGAGCACAAAATTCTGAACAACTTTTGTTAAAACAGCACATGGTGAAACGTTTTCTGTCTCAAGGTAAACCTCGATATGTTTTGGTCTGTGTATTGAAACAAAAAACAAGGATCCTTATTTTTCTGGAGATTTCGTTTCAATACACAGGCCAAATCTTATCGAGATTTATCTTCAGATAGAAATACTTCCAGACGTTCTGTCTTGCCAGAAGTTGCTCAGAATTTTGTGCTCGCCATGATGGCAATGTTTTTTAGTTTATGTTTCGAAATTTATCTAACCCTTTAAGTATTTAAAAAATGATTTTTTTAAAGCTCTATGGACCGACGATTCGACATGTTTTTGGTATTTTCGATACAATTTCATTCCATGGGTCACTCTTCTTTGTCTTTTTGTTGACAATGAATCGTTTTATGGTGTTCATTTTACCCAAGATTAACCATGTTTTGTTTGAAGGGAAAAGGATCTATGTGTAAGTACAGCATTAGTTTTTCCTTATTCGTATCAAAGAAAATATGAATAAGGAAAACATAAGAAAAAAGAAAGAAAACGAAAATGGCACATGCAAAAAAATATGATCTAGATAGACTAATTAGTCTAAAATAACAGAATTAAATTCTGAAACGTTGGAATTAAATTCTGTTATTTTAGACTAACTATTCACAAAGAGTGTACTTAGGCAGAATTTATATTTCTGTCGCGTCACGACACGTCGCGGAGCAATTACGCCTATAGTCGAACAATTTTTCCGATGTCGTTTATAGTTGCTGTCGCGCGACAGCCTACGACGTCGCAAGTGCTGACCACGAGACGACGCGACACAAGGCCGAGCGGCAAAAAATTTGGCTGGATTCGAACACGCGATCTTGTAACCAATAAGCCGCTGCTTTGTCACTGCACTACATAGGCTTGTTGATGGAGAAATGCCTTTTCAAACAAAGTACTATCGCGCAACAGACTATAAACGCCAACTCGCGTCGCGCGACACAAAAATGCACTGTCGACGCGACGGAAGTATAAATGGTCCCTTAGAATTGAAATCAATCGGATTTTTTGCGTGTAGCTTGGTAACACTCTGTAAAACCGGACCAATAAATTTCAAAAAAAGAAGGTCTTCGAAATTATAATTTGAAATATTAGATTGTTCGGAAAGTCTCCGGCTTTTGCCCCTTCTATCAAATCGTTTCAAAAAAGATTTTTTTGCGAAAATTCGAAGAATCTGAAAAATCCATAAAATATGAGGAACTTTAATAAAAATTTTTAAATATTTTTTAGACTAATACTTTTGACTTGGCTGCTAACTCTTGGGTTTACTCTAGCTCTCGAATTAAGTGGATGTTACAGAACTTTTTTCTTAGAAAGTAAAAGCTGAAATATTTTTAGTGTCCGAATACAATTTTGATTTAGGATTCATTACCTTTCTTCTTTGTAAAATAGATAGAGCTCCAGTTTCGTGGTTTTTTGAAGAAGTTTGTACTAAAAAAACTAATTTAAAAAAAAATTTTAGCTTCAAAAACAACTTTCGATCTACATTCCGACTGTCATGATGTTTATGTATGTAGCTTTGTTTCTTAAAGTTCGTTTTCAACGACCCCGTTTATCATCTGGTTTAAAATCTGTTAGGACGAATAATACTACAAATCGAAAAGAATACGTAATCCTCATTCAGGTTTTAATTTTAAAACACTTAGTGCGTCCAACTGAGAAAGCCTAAGCCTAGGCTTAAAGCCTAGGCCTAAAAGCCTAAGGCTTAGGCTTATTTTAAACTATTGATGTATTTTTTGAGCGGCAACAACTTATGATACAACCCAATAAATAATTTTTGAAAAAATTACAAAAAATCCAAAAAAACTGTTCGAAAGTTACAAAAAATTCCTCTGAAGTTATAAAACAACTCCCCTGAAGCTACAAAAAAACACTATTTGAAGTTACAAAAAGATTCTTTTCAGGTTACAAAATAAAAGTTACAAAAAAACTCTTTTAAAGTTACAAAAAAAACCGGATCCTTAAGGAATTATCTGGAATTTTTTAAGTATTGAGACAAATTCTATTCAATTTCAGTTTTTTTAAGTCCGCATAGAAAATCTGCTTTTTCTAGCTCAAGAGTTCTTCAAAAATAGAGCGTTAACTCTCAGCTGAGTATACTATATATTTTTTTCATTTAGAGCATAATTCTTTGTTCCGTTTTCTGGCTACAAAATATCTGCGGCAATCTCATGAAAGATTGGATCGATGCGCAAACCAATGATGATATAGCCCAGATTTTGGTGTTTTTGTGTTTATGGAGGACAACAATTGGGAATGGAGTTCATGCAGTTGTGATCTTCATTTTTAATTCTATGGTTCGTGAAGAAGTGAAAATACTTCTTGGGATTAGAGGCCAACAAAATACGACTTTTGTTTCTACTGTGACAAAAACGAAAATACAAATACTGATGAACAGAAGAAGTACAATAGCATAATAGTGCTGTTTCTAACAATAAGAACGAATGCACCGCACAGCTTTTAAGAAATTGACCGCACAGAATCTTCCGCACATTTTTGAATTTTTTTCTTACATTAAAAAAAAAATTTTTGCCAATTGTTTCAATAAACACGATTTTATTGAAATTCAGGCAACTTTTATTAATGCAAAAAAATGTGCGGAAGATCCGTGCGGAAGATTTTTGTGCAGAAAATCCGTGCGGTCATTTCGTGCGGATGTATAAATGTGCGAAAATTCTGTGCGATAGATCCGTGCGGAATTTTTTTGTGCAGTGCGCCTATTGCCCTGTTTCTTGTGCTTTAAACACATTATTATTTATTACGTATAAAATACAGGGTGCGCAAAAATTATTCATAGAGGGTGAGGCAGAATAAACCGCGCACTTAATATTTTCAATTTTATCAAGTTTATTTATTTTTTGTAAACGTAATAATTCTTTGACATGGGATGTTTTGTGGAGTAGCCATTCGCTTTAAATATTCTTTTTTATTATATCGATCTATCATGGTGTGTAATTTCCACTAGATTCCATTTCAATCCAATTTCTTTCAATTTCAATTGTCGTTCACTTTGTAATTTGATTCGTGTAAATTTCTATTCCGTTAACTGTCCATCACTTTGATTTTATTTTTAATTACCAAATTCCCTAACCAATTTGGTCAACTTTGCATTTTAGTTTGAAAAAGGAATCAAACTCCGAAACGTCGCTATTATTTCAAATAAACTTATTTTACTACTTCGCAAGTGAATATTCTGTGTCTACCAGCTATCAAATATAAAAAAGAGAGAGCCTCATAAGCAAAGCAAGATTACTCGCTTACGTTAACTTGTTTTTAATTCATGCTCTAATCAAGTTCTACCTGCACAAATGTTACCAATAGAAGTTTATCTCTACATATTTATCCCAATTGTTGGTATCATATATTTATGCAATTTCGTTGTTTTGTTAGTTCTTCATATTGAAAGAAAGAATGAAATTTTAGGAAACGACTTTTTTATGATTGTTAAGTGTTTTTTGTTTATGGAAATCGTCATGGTATGCAAATGTCTTCTAACAAATCTTTTAAATTCTTGAAAATTTCAATTTAGCTAACCTACGATCAATTTTTTGGCCTTTTCCCATTTTATGGAATTTTTGTAAACGAATTTTATTTACCGTTTCAAAATGTGCTAAAATATATCGCTTGTATCATAAAAACGGTTTTACCTATTATTAGAAATTTATTGATCACTTTAATGGCAATAAATCGATTTTATGTGATAACTGACTGGCCTAAAATTAATCAAGTATGCCGGAAATTTGAATAAAAACTCGAATTTTAGAGAAAATTTCATAAAATTATCTGGCTTATATTTGGTGTAACTATTGTATCACTGGCAATTTTTTGGTTGATCTTGTTGGCTCAATCAAATGTTGAGTAAGTTTTTATGTATTTTTATGAAAAAATCTTTTTTTGAAGATTTTATGATGGAAGAAAATCAAATATGGTCTCCCAGGATGATCATTTTTATATTTTTGTAACTTCGAATGAACCTATATCCAATATTATCACGACAGTTATTCGATATTTAAATATTGCCATAACTTTAATCTCGTATATTGCTTGTATTATTGTACTTCACAAAGCTCGAAAAATTCAAACAAGTAAAAAAATGACGGTGTGATACTTGTAGACGGACTTTTGCGGACGGACTTTTGCGAACAAACTTTTGAGGACGGACTTTTGCGGATGGGGGAGGGGGTAAGATAAATAAATGCGCAAAGGTCCCGCTCGCAAAAGTACCTTCCACAAAAGTCCCGTCCGCAAGTTTCACATCGCCAAAAAATCATAATTTCCCTACTTATTTTGCTGTGGAAAAACCGACGTGGCCTTTGCTAAAAACAGTCCTTTGTGTTTAAGACCATTTTTTCCAGAGTCGACTGTTTCTTTAATTTAGAAGAAAATCGAAGAAAAGTATATGCTGAATTAAAACTCTCTGTTATCATGGGCTTTGATGTTTTAATTCAATGTGAGGCAACATTTCTATTCCAAATAGTCTATTTAAATAACACATTGAATGCAACATATGGGGGATATATGTTTCGAATTTTGTAAGTTGGAGTTTTCGTCTGTTGCGAAATTTTAATTTAGAATAATGGCAGAAGATGCTAAGCGGATAGCTACAACATTGCTGCTATATTATGGATCGGAAGAACTTCGCAATGCGATTCATCTATTTTTAAATAAATATTGCTTTAGAGAGTATTTCAACAGGCATAATCAAGTGGAAAATATGAATATTTCAACCCTACATTGCCCGAATATCGAAGAACCTAGAGTCCCTAAAACCTAAAATCAGAACCTAGAATCCCTAAAACAGTTTGGACACGTTTACCCCTCAAAATGTTGAGGTAAATTGCCCCTCAAAGATAGATAATATTTTTTCTTGAAACTTTTATATCCTTTTTGTAAGCTTTTTTTGAAAACTGAAAATAACCCTTAGAACGATGATTTTGGAAGAAAAGTCCAAAATTTGTATATTTTCGCTTCAATACAAAACACTCATTTCCCTGAATCAGGGTCAAAGAAGCATTTTCAAGATTCGGGAATGCGCGCAATAGATTTTCCACATGAAATTACTCCCAGAAATATGATTTTGAGGAAAAAATTGCAAAAATTTTCGATTTTCGTTTCATCACACACATCATTTTCCATGAATCAGGGTCAAGGAAGCATTTTCACACTTCGGGAATGCGCGCAATCGATTTTTTGCCTAGAAATTACCCTAAACAGTCGGTTTTTAGAAGAAAATCGCAAATTTTTTTTCGATTTTTTGAGAATGGGCCATAAGTGTTACGCTCCCTTTAAGAAAGTTTTACGGAATGATTTTGATGCAATTCAACAGCTAAGATCACGAGCTTTCTAATGACACCAAAATGATTCAAAGATCTTTTCTCCGTAAATATAACGTTTTTCACAGAGAGATTTAATAAAAATGCTGGTTATATAGCAAAGTGCGAAGTGGCGCCAACTGCACACATAAGGTCAAAGGTTCAATCCCGCGCGGAGCCAATTCTTTTTCTAATTTCCAAAATCGATAAAAAATTTTGCCTAGGGGTATTTTTAGCCTAAAAACACGAATTTGATGTTTTTATTACTCCAAAATCTCCGAAAAATAATTTTTTTCCAATTTTTACAAAAATGCCTAAATTTGCATCAAAAATTTAAAAATTGTATTTCCTGAGTTTTTGGAGTAATAAAAACATCAAATTCGTGTTTTTGGGCTAAAAATACCCCTACAAAAATTGTTATCGATTTTGGATACTGCAAAAAGAAATGGCTCTGCGCGGGATCGAACTCTCGACCTTATGCGTGCAGTTGGCGCCACTTTACCATGTAACCGGCACTTTTTTTAAATCTCTCTGTGAAAAACGTTATAGTTATGTCACTTTCTGCTTTTTGGCCGGATACTTTTTACGCACCCTGTAGATTGCCATCAAATAAAATCGATGAGCATCTGTATTACTATGAGCACACCCATAGATAACCCTAGCCCCAAATTTGAGATTTACTCCATTTTCGAGGGGAATTTCTATATCAACGTGTTCTGCACTGACGAAATTCACATATTCCTCTAGGAACATTTACATGTATATAAGTATTGTATTTTCTTGTCCTTTATTCTTTGTGTTTCAATAAACTTCTACGCTTTGTTGACAAGAACATAAAAACTGTGTTAAAAAATTAACTCAATCCTACTTTGTCGATGTTTTAATGAGCGGGGATTTTTTTTGCAAATTAATAGCCTCCAAAGTTTCTTTTGTATCATAAAAATCCAGAGCTAAAAACTTAAGGGGCCGAGGCTCCCGGAGCCGGGGCACCTGGAGGCCGGCCCCAGCCCGGAATATTATATATTTAAGGACTCATAAACGTCATAAGGACTCATAAAAGCATTTAGGACTCACAAAGTAAAATAGAGCCGAAACTTTGTTTAAACTAACAAAAAATTAAAGTCCATTCTTTTTTTAGTGAGGCACGTATTCGTTGAATACGCTGAAAATATCGAAAACATTGGACCTGATTCTTTTAATGACGAAAATTAAATTTTTTAAATTGTAAAAGATTCTGCCAGCAGTGGCACAAAGAAGGGGGGAAGCTTCCCCCCCCCAAATCTCAAATAATAAAAAATTTTTCCTAATGGTCACCCTTATGTTTTTGCCCGAACTTTTTGAAAATGTTTTTAAAAAATCCAAATGATTTTTCACCAAACTTGTCCAAATTTTCCTATTTTTTCACCAAAAAGGTCCAAATTTTTCCATTTTTTCTACAAAAATTGTAATTTTCTGAGCATTTTCAGTTTGAAGTATTTCTCAACAAAAAAATTTCGTGTCCTTTCTGGGTGAATATAATCAATTTTTTAAGATGAATTAGACTCGATGTTATGCAAACGAGACGAAGATGGATGTTCCCGAAGAGTGAAGTCGGAATTGCTATTGTAACTTGATGGTTGCATGAGTAAATAGTCGGATAGGATCTTGGTATTAGGAGCAACTAATTGGCCTTATGAATTGGATGATGGGATCATGCGAAGATTCCCGAAGAGAATTTTTATCAAATTGTCGGATGCGGAAACTCGGGAAAGATTTTTGAAGCGGATTGATGAGAGGGATCAACTAAAGACCGAAATTCAAGATGAAGAATAGAGGTAGGATTTTGTACGGGTAAAAAAACATAAAACAGGGTTAGTAGAGGGTTATTTTGAAAAAGAGATTGATTTGGAGTTTTTATAAGGGTGTTTTTAGAGCCTTTGCCGAATCTCTCGAAGGCTATTCAAATTCTGACATTGTTTCTCTGTATAAAGAAGCAGTCTATATACTGGTGTGAAATGTGCCAAAAGAAAAGCTAACAAATTTCACGAAAGATGATTTACGGGCGTTGACTTTTGCGATTTGAATTCCGCTTTATCTTTTATTAGACCTTCAACAAACTAGGAACATCTGAAGCGTCTAAAAGATTTTGCTTTTGCTTAAAATTCTCCTCGTATTTGGTCTGCGATTTTTCTTGTGAAGAACAATTCTCTTCTCTCCAATAAACAGACCCATTCCAATTGAATTTTTACCATTTGGATCCTTCAGATAAGCCATTTATGTAAATTCCATTGATTTTTGTAAAGTTTATGTGGCAATTTTTGTTCAGATTTATGTCGGACATTTTGTCCTTCAAGTCGATTTTTGATCAATTTAAAGCAACGAATTTTGAACAAATCCGTTGTGGTTCTTCTTCCTCCATGAAAACTAATCGAAGCCGAAGCTAGGCTAACCCCAAGCTCAAGTCCGGCAGTTTGTCTAAAC
>JAQGCP010000801.1:0-14662 GCA_034699885.1 Acrobeloides thornei | reverse complement strand
AATTTTCAAACGAGTTTGAACATTGAAACGAAGAGCTTGTAGATCAATCAGATTGTTTATTGAAACGATTTAATAAAATATTATAACATTCAAATCCCTTGAACATTTAGAAGAAAAAATAAATACAGCGTTTTTTATAACTCGGCGAGGCGAATAAAATTACACCAAAATGATCAAATTTGAAAATGGTTTTGGGTTATTGAGATAAAAATCAGGGATTTCGTTTCAATAATTATAAATTTACATAAATGATAAAAGCTTTTAATATTCAATATTTTACAAATTTACAACAAAATATTATGCTAATGATTAAACTGGTAGCCAATATCTTTTGTTATCCATACGTCATCCACTACTTTGCCATTGTCATCAACGGAAATCTGTTCCATATGCAAATGAGTTTGATTGTAGACATGAAGTAATGTATAGCCGAATTTGTTGAGCCTAAAAAAGTCGATCTTCAATAAAAATATTACATATATTTTCTCTTACAAAGGAACATTTCCAAGCATAGGTCGACAGAGAGGGGGGGGGGGAGTCTCCCCCTCCCTGACCGACGCACGCATAGACCCCAAATTGAGGGAAGAACCGCCGCATGGACCCAAAATTAAGGGGGAACCACCGCAGGAAAGCTTTGATGCAAGTGAGTGGTGGAAGTATGCCCTCCTTCCCATTTATGCCTAGAGTTTAATTTCAAAAATGATACCTGATAGCACTAGCCGGATTTGGAGAACCATCAAAGGTCCCATGTCCAGAATCACACCCCGCAGCACCAGTTGTAATATAAACTGGTGCTTTGGGGTTATTATATGGATCACTAACATTCTTGTAAACCTCATTGTCAGCTATGGGATACAATCTTTCATAACTATGAAAATGACCCCAAAAGACCAAATCCACACCATTATCAAGGTATGGCTTTTCCATCCCTGGCATTTGGTCAAGGCCATCTTTGAGCTAGAAGAAATTTTGGATTTTTTATATAAATCTGATAAACAATTACCAATGGGTCGACGTAAAATTCGCACTCAGAAGAATGATTATTGGAGCAATAATATGGCCGATGTTGATAGGCAATAATCCAAGGGTTAGTGGCACGATTGGCATTGGCTTGCTAAATTTTGAATTTATTGAAATGGCTAAATTTTGTGCTACTTTGAGATCGTTGATGAGCCAATTATACTGGTTTATGGCTAATTGCTGTCCATAAGTTTCGTAGAAAGCGTAATACTCAGTACTAAGGCCAACAAAATGGACTGGACCAAGATTGAAGCTAAAATGGGGTATGTGGCCATCCAGTTATTACGTTATCATGTGAGGGGAGGGTCATCCCTCTTCACCAAAAGTTGATAACGCTAGTGCATTTTTGATAGTGCGGGGGGGGGGGGTAAAAAATCCGAAAAAATTGATAACGTAATATCCGAACAGCCATAAACATAAGTGAAACAGGTACACGAATAGACTAGGGTTCCCTCTTCTCACTTTTTTGGAGGATAACCCTATACCCTCCCCCCATCACAAGAAGAATAGAAGCGACTTCCAAATTTAAATCCCCCCCCCCACATATTTTTTAAACCAATTTTTACCTATAAAACAAATTATCTCCATAAGGATTATTCACCGGCATAACAAACCGATTTCTATAGTTTGTAAAATTATGGCCTTTATCTTCTTCATGATTTCCGGCGATCACCATATATGGCTTATACGCAGCAATATCTTGGATAGCATTCAACCATTCGTTTCCGACTTGACCGTCATTCGTCCTGAGGTTGTATGCAAAATCGCCTAAATTTTAAAAATATGCAAATTTCATCACCCCTTACCAATATGGATAACAAAATCAAAATCTCCATTTTTCGCCGCTTGTTTGAGATAGGGAAGTGAAGAGGCATTTAAATAGCCAAGATCGCCATAAATCGCTACTGTATATGGAAAGTTGGGTCCTTTGGGGAAAGTGGTAAAGTTGAAAGTCGAGCTCCAGCCTTCGGTGGACCCGACTTGGTAGTCTAAACGTGAAGTTTATGCAAGCTAATGATGCTTTATTTCACTTACAATAGATGGTTGAAGGTTGAAGATTAGGTAAAACAGCGGTGTAGATATACTGGCTACCTTTTTTATACACAAAATTATTTACGGAAGCATTTTGGTATACGTTTAAATAAAATGGATTTGTGCCATAGTTCACTTTAGGTACTGTTGATGGATCTAAACTTTTCATTTTTTACTTTACATCCTCCGCATATAGGTAAGATCTAGGGCAAAAATTTTGTAATCTTTGCCCAAACTTTGAGTGGGTGGGGGTAATCAACATATGGGAGTTTTTAAAAAGCCTCTTTACGGTGAGGGAAAATGCCGAAAAGGTGCAATCTTTACTGTAAGCGCTGAGGCTTACCGAATACGGTGGATTCAGGGGCGCTTCAAAACAAGTACCATATTATGGGGTTTTGACTCGTGGCTTAGTGGCTAACATGCTCGGGATCGAACCTGCGCCCTATGAGTTCATACTGAGCGTTTTAGCCACTCGACCATGGATCAAAATGATATGGTACTCGTTTTGAAGCGCTCGGCGAGTTAAGTCAATTGCCAAACTTTTTTTAAGTTTTGACTCTTGCCTGCACCCATAGTTTACCAGTAGGGGGGATACACCGGACCCTCAGGATGGATGGATGTATGACTATAAAGGCGGAAGGTCAGAGGATGAGTGGTGAGGGGGGTACTGTACCTCCCCCTTGATGACCTATGCCTGCACTTTTTCGGCATTTCCCACGCCGTGTCTTGTCCAATATGCCCCTTAGGCGACACTTACTCAACGCCAGCAAAGTCGACCATGTAATAGTCATAGAATCCGGCTCTTTCCCCAACGCTATCCTAATCTGCTCCGGTGCATTAGCCGCTTTTTCATCAAATCTCTTGATTACCAACCCCTGGACTAAATTAGCCGCTATCAAACTAACTACACCAACCCAAACTTTCATCATTTTAAAAACCAAAACATACTATTGTATCAAAAAATCTCATCTTATATAGATGTCAATGTCCGGGCAAGCAAATGTCCTGGAAAAACTCCTTCTAGCCATAAACACACCCATTTACCGGATCATCTGGTAGTGGAAGCTTCGGAGTACATTTTGATAAAACAAAAGTGAACTTTTAGCACCCGTTATTGAACACATGAACAGTACAATATAGTTGTGTGGGAAATGGTGATAAAAAAATAATTATGCTGTTACTTTGGACTGTGATAAAAACATCAGGAACTGTACAGACCTTGATCTATAGGGCAATTTAAGAGAAAAAGTTCGGGGCTATTGTGGGTCAGAGGGGACATATTTAGGGGTAATTTATGCAAAAAATCGATTGTGCGCATTCTTGAAGCGTGAAAACTTTCAAACAAAGGTTTTCACACTTCAGGAATGCGCGCAATTAATTTTTCGCATAAAATTACCCTTAAATATGTCTTTTTTTTAAATTTTAGAAAATTTTTTTCCATTTTTGACCCTGGGGTGACCCCCTAATCCACAATAGCTCCATAAGTTCATCACCCATGGTGCAGAAGCAAGTGGCGAAAATTCATCTTATACTGCTTAGCAACTTTTCTTGATTCGATAAAAACAAAATTTCGATTTCCGGGGATCGAAAACTCTCCCGTTCAAGATAAAATTTGCTCCATGGATGCAGCAAGTGATGCATAATGGGTGCACCACTTGCTGCTGCACCATGTTGACCTTCATTCTCTTGTCGGGAAATTTCCTATAGTTTTAATTTAACCAATAAATTTATAATTGTTCGTGCTATGCACTTATATTTTTATCTCAAACTACAAGAAAAAATGTATGCTTTGTGCTAGAATGAATTTGCATTAGATTTCTTGTCCTCAAAAAATTTTTTCTTGGACATTTCCAGTCTTGCATTTGACGACTAAAAAAAGTAGAATATTTATATTCAAGAGAACTTTTCAACAATGAAAAAAAGATACATAATTTTTTTGCACATAATTTGAGTCTAAAAAATGCTGAAGATTTTGTCTATTGTTGCTTATTTACTAGCTAGAAATTTGAATTTGACCCAAGGGCTCGTGATTAACAAAAATTTTATGAAAAAGGCTAACCCTCCTGAACAGGTTAGGATTTCGTTGGCGAAAGAGCCAGATGCTATGACAATTACTTGGACGACTATGCATCATTTTGTTGGTAAGTATAGGTAGAACAACAGAGTATAGGAAAAGTTATATAAAAAGTCTATCCACTCCACCTATGGATCGATAGAGGTTTTGTGTGTTGACCTGCACTCTGTACTTTGTGTCCGAGAACCATACCACTAGGGATGCACAATCCTTGTCACCCATCAGAAATATGCGAATTTTGAGCACGAACATAAAGTGTTGTTTCCTCAACTGAGAGGAATTGAAACATATTGGAAACATAGAATTGGGTAATTTATGCAAGTAATATAAGCTTATCTTTATACATATTATTATTCAATATAGGAAATTAGGAACGCCAACGTTTTTTCTCACTCTTAATCCGTCTGAGAACGATTGGAAAGAACTTGAACAAGTGGGCGGGGGACTTTGGCGCCCTCACATATGCGCACCTGATATTTGCACTTTCACATTTGCGCCCCGACATATGTGTCCCTATATTTGCACCCTGAGATTTGCGCTCTATAATTGCACCCCGACAATTGCGCACCCGACTTGTAAAATATCTTTCAAAAAAGGAAATTTTAAAAACGGAAAAGGACGAACAAGTCGGGTGCACAAATGTTGGCGCGCAAATTTCGAGGCGTAATTATTAGCGCGTATTGCAGGGGCGCAAATGTTGCGCAATTATAGAGCGCAAATATTGGGGCACAAATGCCGGGGCGCAAAAATCGGGTGCACAATTGTCGTTGCGCGTATGTGAGGGCGCAAAAGCCCCCCACCCGAACAAGCATACAGAAAAGTACATAAATTTGATGAAAATTCAAAATTTAATCTTCATGAAATGATGCAGAAAGACCTACTTTCTTCCCTCCTTCTGACGGTAAAGTAGGGAACGAATTTTTGAAGTTTGTCACTTCGTGACAAGAATTGTCACCATTGTCACTATGAACAATTTATGTTCGTGCTCAAAATTCGCACATTTCTGTCCGGTGACAAGGATTGCCACTTGTGCGCGAAGCGCACAAGTGCACTTCGCCGCTTAGCACCGACTAGCCCACTCTTTGATGCCTGTACAGGCTCACTCTCTGAAGAAGCCTATCCAGGCTTCAAAGAAGCCTGCTCAGGCCTCGAAGAAACCTGCCCAGGCTTCGAAGAAGCCTAAACCCATAATCATGAAGCTCCCCCCAAGCATCACCCAAATACTATTAAAGGCATGGATTTGTAGGAAAAGAACACTCATTCGTTTTATACACTTTTAATATTAATAAACCCTTTCCCTAAAACTTATGGACCTTCCTCTCTCCATCTTTTATCTCTAACTAGAAGTTAGCAGGAAAAAAAGGTTTCCATCTTGTCATAAAAGCTAGCTTACTAAAACCTCTTTTACATCCCTACATACCACCATAAATTTTGGGAATCTGAAACTCTCTTCCCCCTCCCTCGTCCACCAATGAAGCCATAAATACTAAAAAAATTCAGATAAATCAACAGTGCCTAAAGTAAACTATGGCACTAATCCATTTTATCTTACTCAAAGTCAAACTGCTTCAATAAATAAATTTGCATATAAATCTAAAACTCAATATATCTATACCGCTGATTTGCCTAATCTTCAATTTGGAACTACATATTGTAAGTAAAAAATTGGCGTGCCTAAATCGCAAATTTTAGATTATCAAGTCGGATCCACCGAAGGTTGGAGCTCGACTTTCAACTTTATCACTTTTCCCAATGGATCCAACTTTCCATACACAGTAGCGATTTATGGCGATCTTGGCTATAAAGATGGCTCTTCTCTTCCTTATCTTAAACAAGCCATGAAAAATGGAGAATTTGATTTTGTTATCCATGTTGGTAAGGGTCATGAAATTTGCATATTTTTAAAATTCAGGCGACATTGCATACAACCTCCGGACGAATGACGGTCAAGTAGGAGACGATTTTTTGAATGCCATCCAAGATATTGCCGCATATAAGCCATATATGGTGATCGCCGGAAATCACGAAGAAGATAAGGGCGAAAATTTTACGCATTATCGAAATCGTTTTGCTATGCCGGTGAATAATCCATATGCCGATAGCATGTTCTATAGGTTAGCTTTTTATACAATATGTAGCCAAATGTTTAGTTTCAACCTTGGCCCAGTCCATTTTGTTGGCCTTAGTACTGAATATTACGCTTTTTATGGCACTTATGGACAGCAACTAGCCGTAAACCAAAACAATTGGCTCATCAACGACCTCAAAGTAACACAAAATTTAGCCATTTCAATCAATCGAAAATTTAGCAAGCCAATGCCAATCGTGCCACTAACCCTTGGATTATTGCCTATCAACATCGGCCATATTATTGCTCCGATAATCAAACTTCCGAGTGCCAATATTACGTCGACCCTTTGGTGAATTTTTACTGGATTAAAAAAAATTTTTAATTTTTAGCTCAAAGATGGCTTTGATCAAATGCCAGGGATGGAAAAGCCATACCTTGATAATGGAGTGGATTTGATCTTTTGGGGACATAAACATAGCTATGAAAGATTTTACCCCGTAGCTGATAATAAAGTGTATAAAAATGCTAGCGACCCATATCATAACCCCAAAGCACCAGTTTATATTACAACTGGTGCTGCGGGATCAGATTCTGGTTACGGGACCTTTGATGATCCTCCAAATCCGGCTAGTGCTATAAGGTATCCTTTTTTGAAGTTAAGCTCTAGACATGATGGGAAAGGGCCATTTAAACCTTCACACCCTCATTGAAATTCGTCGAAGATTGCCGCCATACGTATACAAATAGCCCCCAAATTTTCGAGCTCTAGCGCGAGTGAAAATACCCATTGGTCTCCCAAGGTGATTTTTTTCAAATTTTCAAAAATTTTGGACAAAATTATCTTCGGGCACTCAAAAACATAAGGGGATACCCTTTGAATTGTTTTTCTGATTTCGCGCGGCGCATGACCTCCCTCAAATTGGGTGGAATTTGGGGGAGGTTTGTATACGTGTGATTGCCGCTTATCTTTTCTCCAGTTTAAAAAAACTGACTCCTTCGATTAGATTTGGCACTATGGCAAAATATATGCAACATTTTTTTACGAACGACTTTTTTAGGCTCAAGAAATTCGGCTATACTTTACTTCATGTCTATAATCAAACTCATTTGCATATGAAACAGATTTCCGTTGATGACAATGGCAAAGTAGTGGATGAAGTGTGGATAACAAAAGATATTGGTTACCAGTTTAATCATTAGCATATTTTTTATAATTTGTAAAATGATAAAATTGTAAAAATCTTGTACAAACATTGCACTCCAATTTCTCTGTGAGAAAAAAGATTTTTAGCAATAGGACCGGATTCACCTCACAGTCGTTCAAAAGGAAGATTTGCCTCACAGGATTTAGTTCCTTTTTTCATGGATTTTTTTCACGGATGTCATCTCATTAAACTATCGAGAGGAAATAAATTTGTTCATGAAATAATCGATTGAAAATAGAACATTTTGGTGAAAATTAAAAAGTTGAAAATGCGCGCAAAAATCGCAAAAAGCCCTTTTTTGGGGCACCCTATAATTTAAAAAAAAGCGTCGCAACGCGATACCGCACTAAGCCCTGCGAGTGAACTGTAGGCGGGCCCATATGAAGCTGCAGCTCACCGACAACGAATTCAACAACTAGCTTATTGAATGACTTCAAGTGTAATTTGCTTGGTGAATGATTTCATTTTATAGATTTTCATAGGCATCCCTGTGTGATTGTGTTTGGCGGGAAAAATTAGCATTCCTGCGTGGTCGTGTTTGGCGTTTTCATGTTTTGTCAATGCGCGCAATCGATTTATCGCAAAAAATACTTCTAACAAGTTTAATTCTAGAAGAAAATTTTCCTGAAATAATACCCTATCGTTTGCGGTCGCTAATCCTTAGTATACTCACAAAATCTCTCTAAGCTAACCCCATATTTTCGGAGGTTAAATCTCAGACGGAATAACACCCGTAATTTCGGGGATTAACCACGAAAGTAAGGGGGTTAACTCCCGAAAAAACAGGGGCTTAGAGAGATTTTGTGAGTGTAGTACCCAAAATTTTAATTGAAAAGTTGCAAAACATGAAGGGTATTTTGCACTACATCACAGAGCGGCAACTTTTTTACGTACTCTCGTGAAACAGACTATAGTAAAAAGCGATATAAAAAAGTTTCGAATGGCAAACTTATAAGAAATTACGGGTTCTGAAAACCGGTGACATCCCTATACAATCTTCCTCATTAATTTGTTCATGTAGAAATCAATTCAATTTTTACAAATTTTGAAGCGAAATGCCTGAAATATTTATCACTTTCTGTGGATTGGCGGGCCTATGAACTCGGCACAAAATACGCGCGTGCAATCAGCATGCAATCGCAGACAGACTCAAATGAACTAGAAAATTTAAGGATGCCCAAAAAATTATGCAATAAAAAATTTTGATTGTGAAATTTTCGTAATTTTTCTATTTTTATAAGTTCTTTTGTTATTCCTTGAACAAATTTTTTTGTCAAAAAGGAATAAATTTATGAATTGTTGGAAAATTATAATTTTTTGAAGCAGATGTCTTTTTTGGCTTTTCCTATAAATTCAATCATAAAAAGGGCGCGTCTACAATTGCCAGAGGCAAAAAATGCCATATTCAGACATTGCCATATCAGGACGATTGACATACTGGGGCAATTGCCATATCATAGAAACGCTATATGATGACTTCTTCGCTATATAATGACTTTCTATAAGGCGTTTTTATGACAAGGCAAAAGCTTTTCACCAAAAATGACCAAAATTTTCCATTTTTTCATCAAAAATCATAATTTTCATAGCATTATCAGCTTTAAAACGACCGTTTTTGAACAATTTTTGCTGAAACTGGTTGAAAAAACCGAAACGATAGTTTATATAACCGACCGAAACATTAACCGAACGATTTTTATATGTTATCCATGTTCTAACGTTTGAAAAACACGTGCAAATAAACATTCAAGATCGTGCCGAACGTCCTGAAAAACATTTACCTTTTTAAACTTGATTTCGCGTTTCTTTATTCTGCTGTTTTTATGTATTTGTAAATTTGAGTTTTAATTTTTCAAAATTTTTAAATAAATAATTCAGGCAAGAACACCAAAATGGCCTCTCAAAGTGCTTCTAGAGCCGAAGATTCCGCTGAAGATCAACTAGAAGATCTTTTAAGCATTTGGGAAAATGAACATGAAAACTCTGAATGGGATCCAAAACCTACTTTAACCAGGTTTTTATCTCCACTTTTTTAAGAGTCTATTTTTTAGTATTGCCGAGTTAATCGAAAGTACAGCTGAGGAATTTTATAAAAGTGATCCAGATCCAATGGATGATCGGCATCCTATTAAAACTATGACTCAATGTCGTTACGGGTATCTTTTGAGGAGGATTTCTAGAAAAGAGGATTTTATTAATAAGGTGAGTGGAAGTGGGGGCAGCGATGTAGCCAGAGAAAATTGATTTTGATATAAAAATCGATTTTTACTGCTACGCCAAAAAAAATATAAATTGTCTCTTTTTTAGTTGGTTGTATCATACTTTCGCGACAATCTTGAGCTGAATATTATTGCGACAAGATTGGCTATTGGAATTTTACCAGGACTTGATCGGACGATTATTAATACAGTAAGTTTGAGAGCATCCAGGGTTTTTTAACTTACTTTTTCTGCAGGATGGTGGTGCTCTCCGCCAACAACTCTTCAAATGGGCAGAAACTTCTGAATCTCCTGAACTGCAAGCTTATTCCTTGTGCTTATTGGGGTCAGCCATGGACAGCGATCAAGCTCATAACTACCGAAGCGAAAATATGCGATTGATTGTTCAATCATTGAAGAAACTTCGTGTTTTGAAAGCAAAAATGCTGGAAGAGTACAAAAATGTGCCATATACTTGTGAAAGTTCGAATAGCAACGAACCTGAAGCAGCGACTTTCAAAGAATTGAATTTTGCCAATTTGAAAAACGAGTCTTTCCATGATGGAAAAAGGCCAACTTTGGAAGAAGTCATCAAAGAACGGAATGCTCAGACTCATTTTTCCAAGTATAATTTGCGCTCGCAAGATCCGGAAAGCCTAAATGCGCCTTCTTCACGAATGAGAATCGCAACGAATCTTGTACCAGCTCAAGAAGATGGCAACAGATCTCCGCCAAGGAAACGTCACAAATCGGATGCTGGTGAATCCACAAGAAAGCGGCGTGATGAAAAAGATAAGGCGGTACAAAATGGATCGATGAAACACAATCCTTCTAATGCATCCATTGAAGAATTTAGCTCGAATTGGAGCAGGATGCACCCCATGGTTGTTGGAGCATCTTATAAATTGTATCCGTTGTCGTTGGCTATGGAACAGAGGCTTATCCTACAGTATTTATGTCCATTGTTTGAATATCAAGATGTATGTAATTTATATTAAGGATTGTGTTAAAAATTGATAAATTTTTAGTTTTTGGCCAAAATTCTAGTTTTGGGTCAAATTTGAAAATTCGATTTTTGGGTCAAAGTGCGATTAAAAAAATATCTAATTTATTTTTTCATTTTTTGCTCAAAGATTAATATTTTTCAATTTTTTTATCTATTTTTTGTGCTAAATTTTGAGCTCCAAAATTATTTTTTAATACAAATTTTTGTACCCAACATTATTATTTCTTAAAATACCTTTTTTAGTATCTAAGCTTGGCCTTAGAAAACAAAGCCTTGGATGCAATTTTCGATTATTTGGACATTGAAGAATGTCGAGATGTTCGTCTAACTTTTGAAGCTCTGAGATGCCTTGCTTCTTTAATCGTGCACCGGAAATTCGCCTGGGAATTCATTGCCAACAATGGGGTGCAACGAATTCTAAAAGTTAACCGGATTTCTATGGCTTCTACTGGAGTTGCTACCTGTATGTTCTACATGGCCTATACCGCAGATATAATGGAGAGGGTTTGCCAATTGCCCGACTCAATATTAGATTCTTTGGTCGACTACGGCCTATGGCTATTAGAGCACAGTTACGAAACTGGACGAGCTTATGTGACACTGTTTTTTGCACACAGTTTTTGTTTCCGTGTTATTTTGGAGAGATTTGATCGGAATGACGGGTTGAGGAAGTTGTACAACTATGTAATTTTTATGCAAATTTTATTTCTACAGTCGAATCTTGATATAGCGCCACCCCTAGGGGTGAAATTCGAAGAAAAAAATCAGTATTTTTGAGCGTAACTCATGTTTCCGTGTCAATATTTATACTTTAAAAAAATTTTGGGTTTGTCAATGTTGCAACATTAATTTAAAATGTTGATATTTGGCTATAAAAGTTGATTTTTGATGAAATTTTCTACCTTCCTAGTTTTCTAGGTGGGGAATCGTTTGGGAGCAAAAATTTTACCAAAAATCAGGAAAAAGTAGTTTTGATTTAAAATTTGTTAAAATAATAAAGTTTAAAAAAAAAAATTTTGGCTACGCCACTGGGTGGCACTATATCGAGGTTCGACTGTAAAAATTGTGGACACAAATTTTAAGTATTTAATGATTTTTTCAGATTTCCACTCTTACCATCCTACAAGATGATGAAGAAACTGATGTGAGCGACGATGATATAACACAAAGTTTGGGTGCTCTGAGAAATGCCTGCCATGCATTTAAATCGTGAGTTGACAATCAAATTTTTAAATCTTTATTTTTTAGATACTTCAATGCTCATATGTTTATAAAAGTGGAACATCTGAAGCGAACTCGAATTCAATCCATCCCAAGTCATCTTATACCGGCAACTATTCCGACGAACTTGGTTCATACTAAGGTATGAATCAAGAGATTTTACGAATATGTTTTTAAAAAATAAAATTTTTTGAGTTAATCAAATTGATTTTTGTATTTTTCAGCCGATGATAATGGATTCCGAAAACGAACGTGCCTGTGAATGGCTATTGCTACATATTTTGAATTCTCACGGTAATTGGAAACCGATTGACGAGTTCCGAAAATTAGATGTGTTAAAATTTTTGTTGATTATTACGACGAATT
The DNA here is from genome assembly GCA_034699885.1 of Acrobeloides thornei. Taxonomy (NCBI): domain Eukaryota; kingdom Metazoa; phylum Nematoda; class Chromadorea; order Rhabditida; family Cephalobidae; genus Acrobeloides; species Acrobeloides thornei. Next base: position 2,469 of record JAQGCP010000801.1, on the reverse strand, counting down.
GCCATGAGTGGGATTCGAATGGGAAAAATGAAGTGCTCATTATGGCTTTGGATATTTTAAGGTACTGACTCATTTCCAGATTTTTTTTTAAATTTGTAAAAACTTTTTTAGAGTATTATCGACTTCCCCACGAATACAATTGGATATGCGAGAGTATATAAAGGCTAAAGGAGCGTCGATTCAAGGAGTTTCGTAAGTTGTTTAAATGGTACAATTTTGAAAAAAATTCCATTGAAAAAATCATTTTGGCCCTCGTGAGGCCAATTTTGATCCTTATGATTTTTTAAAAGGCTATTCACGAAGCTCTTCCTACGGATCTAGACCCATTATCTATCATGCTTCTTAAAGTAGTATGCTGTGCTTGGTTGATTTTATATTGCGCTATTAGAAAGTACTAGATTCACTATTTAGTTTTGATATTTTAGCTTCGTGATTGCTATTTTACATTAATTAAATGATTTTATTTAACGTCAAATGATGATTCAGAATTTTTCGAATACTTCTCATTTTTATATGAAGCCATTATAGTTTTTGATGAATTTTATTTGCTTTTTAATATTTTTAAAGTCTTCATTTGCTTGTGTTGCTTTCCTTTTTAAATGTACAGAGTGGCGCAAAAAAGTTGTCCTTTTTAAGAGTTTATATTTGCGAAAAAATTGCATGTTATCGGGTAAATGTTGCCTTTTGGCCTAATTATTTTTAAACGTAGAGAATTTGATTTTCTAAGCTTTAAAAAAAAGAATTGGTCAAGAGACAATATTTTACCCAAGGATATGTAATTTTTCTGCAAACTTAAAGTCTCAAAAAGTACAACTTTTTGCACCACACTGTACTTTCTTAACAGTGCAGAATTAATCACGAAAGTCAAAAAAAAGTTAAAATTTTTATAAATACCATGAATTCATCTTTGGGATTATAGTATAACAAGAAACCCTAGATTTAAAAAATCATCATTTTAATAATAATTTGAACCTTGTTTGTCGAAAGGCCAAGGGACTAATTATAGGTAAAGGAATACGGGGTTGTCTCCCCATCCCAAGCCAAGCCGACAAAAGGTTGAAAAAATCCCATTGTTCACCCCTATGTTTTTGCCTAAGTTTATGGGAAATGGTTTCCTATTATGATTTTTTAAATCAAAAATTGGCCAAATTTACCATCAAGATTTCCTATTTTATCAACAAATTTGCCAATTTTTTTAATCAAAAATTGAAATTTTTTGTGTAAACTTTGTAGAATTCAGGATTTGCTTGAAAACTCCCGGAGCTTGAAAATGCTTTCCTGACCTTGATCCGTAAAAAATTTTGTTCAAAAACTATCTTTTTGATGACCAGTTTTTCATGGATGAAGGTCAGGGAAGCCAGAGTCCGAAAAAGGCGCCGAGGCCCCGGGGGCCGGCCCCCAAAAGCCCCCGGAGGCCGGCCCCCATGGGCCCCGGACCCTGAGGGCCGACGGGGGCCCGGGGCCGGTGGGGGCCCTTCCCCCACGGGCCCCCGTCAGCCCTCCAAAGCCGGGGCCCTTGGGGGCCGGCCCCTTTCGGTCTCTGAGGGAAGCATTTTCAAGCTTCGAGAGTGCGTGCAATCGATTTCTCGCATCAAAATGTACTCTAGATGAGTCTTTTCTCAAAAATTTGCAGAAAATTTTTTCATATATCTGGCTGTAAAGGTTTAGGCTGCTTTCAAGAATGTCAAAAAAGTTGTCAACAAATGTAACTTTGCCTGAGTTTTAATAAAATCGTGTTTATTGAAACGATTAGTCATAAAGCAAAAATTTTATTGATTTTTTTGCTTCTCGATCAATAAAATTTTATCCTTAATGACCAATTGTTTTAATAAACACGATTTTATTTAGTCAGGCAAAGTTACATTTTTGATATGCTTGAACAAAGCCTTACCCTCCTCCTTTAAAGTGAATTTGTTCAGAAAATTCAATTTTTGATGGAAAATTCAATTTTGGATCTTTTTTACAAATTTTCATAAAACACATGATTAAAGAGTTGCATTTTTCTTTTCACAACAGTTTGTTGTTTAAAAATTGCTATATGATTCAAAGAACCGTTTTTGCATTTTAAAAATGCCATTTTTGAATTCTACGTAAAAAATTACTCTTATGGATACTTTGAAAAAGTTTTTGGATAGAGCCGCCAATGATCAATAGTACCAAATAGTCTGTTATACACTTATGCAGACGCATTCTTATATTTATCTAGCTTTACTAATCAAAATATACAAATAATTATTAATAAAATATACAAATTAATAAAAATCCTAAATCTAGGCTTTATCTAGCTTTACTAATAAAAATATACAAATGAATATTAACAAAATATACAAATAAATCAAAATCCTGAATCTAGACTGGAATTTGACTCGGATGACCCATAGTTATAATTCGTTGATAGTGTAGGTTGTAAAAATCGGTGATCCATTGGCGCTGATGCAGTCGGAGTAACAGCTCTTCTTAGCAAAGGAC
>JAQGCP010000800.1:0-14664 GCA_034699885.1 Acrobeloides thornei | reverse complement strand
GTGACTATGCTCTACAATAATAGCTATGTTTCGAAAAAAATTTTGATGGACATGTACTGACAGTTTCCTTGTAAGCAGAGGAGAGGCATTTTGAAAATTGCGTTAAAATTTGTTCAAAAAGTATTACTGTAATACTAAATTAATGCAATTTAAATCCCTCTCCTCTGCTCTAGTAAATCCATTCTCTATGATCTTGGGCTTAAAAAATTCCTCAGAGCCTATATTTAAACGATACGGGCTGCTTTTTTTGAAATTTGTGTTAATTTTGGTCAAAATTTGTTCACAAAGTATTACTATAATTGCCTGAATGCAAGTTATTTTAAGTATTGAAACGAAAAGATTTGAAATCGAGTTTTTCAAAAATCCGCAACTGGGTATTTACGAAAAAACAGACTTTATATATAAATATGAAATAACTTGGTATTTAACAAATATTCTATCATGTGAATAACAAACAAACATTATACATTTATTGAAACAATATACTAGGTGCAACCGCAAAAATAAATTTAATACAGCCTATTTGAATGATAGAACCATCATGTAAAAGTGCTGATTCTTGTGGGCTATCAAAATTAAAATTTTCTTGTGTACATGCACAAATCGGTGGTTGTCTCAAAGGTTCTTTTTTAAAACCATAACGGATTCCATCAACTAATAAAAGGTTTGGAAAAATTGGAGCAATTTCAAATCGCCGCCTTGCCTAAAATTTTAGTGTTTTATTTGTTTAAAGCTTATTATTTTTAAGTAAAAAAAGACCATAATTGAAACTTTTTAATCGTTTAAAATATTTCATACCTTGTCAAAAAATATTATAGCTTTTTCACCCGAGATTACCGAACAAGTTTGACATATCCGATACAAATTAATATTGCAGTTTTGAGTAGTACCCAGGATTACTTTTGTATCATGTATAGTTATACATAATTTTTGTGATACAATTTCTAATGAAGCAATGATTGGTCTATTCGTTTGAAGATATGCTAAATCATATTTGTAAAATGAGTGCTTTTAGGCTGCGAAAGGATGTCAACGAATGGTAAATTCCGGCATTAGGAAGGAATTCACTTTACTTGAATTAGATTTGTGAATCTAATTCTAATTCACAGTGGTGAATTAGATTCCAAAGTTCAAAATGAGAATAACTTTTCAGGGTTATTGAATTTTTGAATATGGTGTTCAGCAGAGTTATAGCTCACAATAAGATGCATAAAAATGAAAAAGACTACATTCGAAAATTCGCGAATCTAATTCACGTGAAGTGAATTCTTTCCTAGTGCCTAAATTCTAGTATCGATTTTCCTCTCTGTTAAGGAGTTAAGAAAATTTTACCTTGATCAAAAGTGATTTCATCACTGTATATGGTTTCTTCGCTTTTAATTTGATCCAACCTTTGCAATGCCAATATGCTCATTGCTTGATTAAATACGCTCGTATTATTACTTTCCAACGATTCTAGGCATTTTGAACGTAGTCTAAATTAATAAGATTTAAGATCTTCATATAAATACAAGTACAGGGGCCGAGCGCTAATGCGCTTTTGGTTTCTCCGAGAGTGACTCCGAGTGGCACTCCCTAGCGATGTTACTTTAGAGTAAAATAATCAAGAGCTAAAAAAGATTTCGATAATTTTGGTCGCCTTCTCTCATCGTCCCCTATAACTTTTGTTTTAGCGTTGAGGGTTTAAATCAATGGTTCCCGAGATCGTCTGGACTCACAGACACTACACGTTTAATGTATAAATAATATATACCTAGAAAATATATCCTCACAATCTTGTTTATTTGACGCTTTATCCAAAGAATTGTCATCGTTATGATGAGAAGCTTCTTCAAAGTTGCTACTTGTGCCTAGTGTGGGATTTAGCTGTTTAACAGTTGACAGCCATAATAATGTCTCTCCAAATCGAACATCCTCGGTTCGATGATTATCTTTATGCTTTTTTGAGCATTGAGGTAATATAGTGTCCCATGTAAATTTTAAATCATAAGGAGCTTTTTCTTCCTCATCATTTTTTAAGTCATCTAAACACATTGGCCGGGTATATATCAAAAACAAACCGAGTGGTTCAGGTCGAACGCAGCGGTTTGCGGTCGATCGAGTCGAACCACGCGGTTGGATCTCAGCCTCATTAAAGGGCCAGTTTGGAGCGAAATTTTTTAAAAGAAAGTTCAAATTGAGAAAGATCAACTTTTGCGTTTGGAAGTCATTACTACAATTAAAGGAATGACTCGGTTGAAATCCAACGTAGTCAACTGCAAACCGCTGCAATCGACCGCGAACTTCTCGATTTGTTTCTGGAACCGGCCTACTAACAATATTTTTTATTCTTACACTTACCATTAATATCCAAAAACAAATCAGCTTTTCTTTTAGATTGACTATCAAAGCTTTTTGATAAAAAGTCTAAAATAATTTCATTTTCGTCTATAGATGAACGAGCATGTCGTTTCCACAATTTCATTCTATCAGTAATACTTAAAGTTTGAAGAAATTTTTTATCCTAAACAAAAATGATTAATTTTGGAATTGAATTGGTTTTGAATTTCTTACAATAAGATGTTCTACATGAAAAGGACACATCCATTTAAAATTAGGTAAAGTAGTTCTCGACGGATTTAAGCAGTCCAGGTGAAATATTGATGGACAAAAATCGCATTGAATAGTAAATTTTTGATACCCGTTTCTATAGCAAATAATTGTGTTATGAGAAGAAGTTCAAACTTTGACTTACTCTTTACATATTGTGCATAATAGATCAGGATCAATCGGTTTACGAGCTCGAATTTCATCATACGGCATATCACAAATTTCATTTAATTCATACGGCAATTCGAGCTGACGTGGATTTATACAAAGAGAAGCTTTAGCTAACGATATTATGGGATTAGACGTGCTTTCATCTCTATTCAAGTAATTTGTTAATGCTGATTCATTGAGCTGAGATTCCTAAAATTACCAATTATTGACTTATCGTTAACATACTAATAGCTATAAAAACTCTTACAGTTAAATTCGTTTTCTTCAACGACTTTGGTGCTTTTTCATCATAAATTATCTCCTTGGTACACCGAGGACAAAGCCATTTACCTTTCGGTATGTCTTCCTGCCTTAATGGCGGATCCAAGCACATTAAATGAAAAGAAGCTGGACAGCGATCGCAACATAGAAGCTCACCGCCATCCTTAATTTTTAAGAAATTAAAAATATGTATTAAAAAAAATTACTCCGCAAGCGCAACAACCTTCAAAATTGGACACCCAGTTGTTTTGTTGAGAAGTTACATATGATTTTCTTTTTAAGTTTCTAGCGTTAATTAATTTGCTTATTTCCTAAATATTAATTGATTTTATAAATGTACCAGGAACCGAACGCTCTGTGCTTGCGATTTATCCTAGAGTGGCTACAAGCGGCACTCTCCCCCGTTGGTATACTCATGAAAAATTTTTTGTCCGATTTCGATATTTTACGTGTACGTAAAATACCCCCCTATGTTAAAAAAAATTGGCCGATTCAACCCCTTCCTGTGGTCAACATTCAAAAATTCATTTGGATTCATGTTCTTCATACCCGAAAACCACCAAATACAAAAAATCAATCGATTTGGAGAACTTTTTGAAAAATAATTTTTTCGCCTTGTTCCCCCAAGAGGTAAAAAGTGGAAAAATTTTTATCTCCGATTTCGATGATTTTGGTGTGAATCGTCTTTTCACATCAGCCCCTACAACTTTTGCAATCGAGCTCCGGGTCTAAATCAAAATCCATAGATCATTCGTGCAAACACATAGACAAATATTTTTAATATAGTAAAATGAAATTTAAGAGGCAATATCTCGAGTGTTTTAACCAAGTATCGGACCTTGCGGCACTAGAACTTTTGTAAAATAAATATTAAAATTTGGCACAAAAGAAACACATTGGTGCATTTGAAGTGGTGTGAAACCTTAAAAAATGTCCATTTTGATCTCTAGGCAATTTGGGCATTCCTTAGGTTTTTTACACTAGTATTTTGAGCATATCTTTAAAGTATACACATAATCTTGGTGTCGTTGTAAAGATGAGAACACGGGCTACAACTTTTATATTGGATGTACGGGGTTCTCTTATAGAAAAGTGGTCGAAAAATTAAGTTTTTCACAAAAACTCCGGTTGGGTCAACATTTCAAAGAAATTGGCTCTAGCCAAAAATTTTCTTATCCAAGGGGTAAAAATTGATTTTTCGATAAAACCTAGGAACGAAATATGCGAATTTCACAAATGACTCCAAATTGGCTAATTTTTTGTACTCGGGGGTTTTCGGAAAAACATATGGAGAACACGAATCTGAAGGAATTTTTCAATTTTGACCTCACGAGGGGGTATTGGCTAGAGCCATTTCTTTGAAATTATGACCCACCCGGGCTCTTTGTAAAAAATCTAATTTTTCGACCGCTTTTCTATAAGATGACCTCATACACCCAATATAAAAGTTGTATCTCGTGTTCTCACCTTTATAACGGCACCAAGATTATGGAAATTGGATTTATACTTTAAGAGATATGCTCAAAATACTAAAGTGTAAAAAACCTAAGGAATGCCCAAATTGCCTAGAGGCCAAAATGGACATTTTTCAAATTTCACATTACTTCAACTGTACCAATGTGTTTCTTTTGTGTCCAATTTACATATCCCGTTCTCAGTTTTCTTAATGCCGCGGGAAGTTCAAACTTTCAAAATATCGCCTCTTAAAATCAATTACATCTAAAAGTCCAACATCTTCATCATAAACAATAGTCTTGTTAGATCCAATTTCATATTTAACCGACATGTTGAGTTCTAACTGTCTAAAATTTACGACAAAAGTTAAATATATTTGATTTATTTATAAATTAAACAACAAAACTCAAATTTTATTTTAATCAAGCATTCCAATATTTTCTCATAATGAATTATGTAAATGAAAATTTTCTGCAACGATTCAGGAATAGGCGGGTATTTTGAAAACTGTATGAGCAATCTATTTGTCTGACGACTAAAAATTTAAAAGGAAAAATTGGTTAAAACGGTCTTCAAAACATATAATGTAAAAAACGATATTTTTATAACAATTTAAAAAATAAAAAATTATAATGATCCTCTCAACCAAAACCACTTGAATGGGATTTAAATTGAAAGAGATGTCCTGAATTCAACAAGCTATCGCTAATTCCATAATAATTTAAATCGATTGATATATGCCCTTAAAACGATAAAGAATTCTCCAAACCCCTGGGATGGCATTAGCAAAAAATTTTATTCTGCATCAGAAAAATCTAAATATATCAAAAGATTTCTTTTTTATCGACTTCATGTCTGGCTAGTTAAAATTGCTCTAGCTGTGTTTCCTATGTTAATGATTCCTTGTTATCAATTTATCGAAAAAATGATTTATTGAAGTTAAAATAATTTAATTTATTTGTGGTGTGCTCGTAGATGTAGTCAGGAATTTTCAACAGGTGGGGAGAGGGAGCTAAAAAAATTTTTCCATAAAAACTTGAAAAAATATATGGGTCTCAATTATAATTTTTCTTCGTTGGGTTTTCACGACAGTGTGGCTAGCCCCCTCCCTCTAGTCCCCTGGCTACAACTAAATATCTTATATTATCTTAATGTATGGATGTGTTCATTTATTAAATCTTAAACTGATGACCTTTTTATTAAAATAAAAATTAGTACCGAGAGCCGAGCGCTTCGCGCTCCCAATGAAGATAAGGCGGAATCTCCGAGGATGACTCCGAGCGACACTTCGTAATTTAACAAATTTTTTCAAAAAATGTTTTACAAAAGTAATATGTATTACTTTTACCCCAAGAGTAAAAAGTTGAAAAACGTCCGATTTAAATGATTTTTGTGTCGATCGTTTTCTCTCATCCCCTACAACTTTAGTTTTAGCGTCCACGGTTTAAACTAACGTTTCCGAGCTCGTAATCACAGAAAGCAAACATTATACGTTTATAATAGTAGGATAATAATTTAAGTGAATAAATCAATGCCATAAAAATAAACTTTTTAAGTAAATAAATCAATGCCATAAAAATAAACTTTGTTTGAAACTTTAATAAATTGACAATTTTATATAGTGTTTTAAAAATCGTTTCATTAAACCAAGCCGACTTCGGCCGGCTTTGACTCATACAATAAAATACTGCTTATTGCAACAATTGATATGACATTATAAAATTTTCTTTAAAGTTTCAAAAGCAAAATTACTGGATTATTAAATATTAACTTTTTAAGAATTCATAATACCACGAACAAAATCCGAAATATTAATATAGCCATTCATATCTTCATACCCACTCAATAACTGATCTACTTCTTCATCATTTAAGCGTTCTCCTAAAATTATTATGTAAACAATAAAAATATAAGACAAACACAAATGTACACAGCCACATTTGGATCTGTGTAAAATTTAATTATTTAAGCTAGATCAATGAGCAAAACTAACCGAGAGTAGTTAAAAGATGTCGTAGTTCAGCAACGTACATCGTACCATTACCTTCTTTGTCAAAATGTGAAAGTCCTTCAACGAACTCTTCTAAAGAATGTTCTTGACGGCTTTTGTTAATTGTTTGAAAAATAGGTACAAAGTCTTCGAATGTAATGCGAGTTTCTAAAAATTTATACTCCAGATTCCAGTGAATGAAATATAAACTCTATTCCATTGAGAGGTTCAAAAAAGCTGAGCGCTCATGGCCTAATGGCTAGAAAAGCCGACCGTAATGGTCCCCCTTATGTTTTTGCCTGAAATTTTTGAAATTTAAAAGAAATCTAAATGGTACCTCATTACTATTTTTCACCAAAATTGTCAAAAATTTATATTTTTTCAACAAAATTTTAATTTTCTGACCATGCATTTTGTCAAAAAAATTTTCGCCAGCGGCGCTGGTTTTTTAATTTAACTTAAAAATTACACCCAATTTGTCTTAAATTCCTCATTTTTTCAACAAAAAAGTGCCAAATTTAACATTTTTTCATACAAAAATAGTCATTTTTGAGCATTTTCAGCTTAGAAATAAGCATTTTGCAAAAATTTTTCGGACGATTGACTTTTCTAACCATTAGGCCATATGCACCCAATTTTTGAACCTCACCACGGAACAGAGTTTATAAGGCAGTTGAAATTTATGATGAAAAGGAATTTTCTAATTCTGGCCCGATATCCAAAAGCTCGATTTCGAGTTTTGCATATCTACATATATGAAAAGCAAATGAGATATCCTACTATTAGGTTGTTTAATAAGTCTTGCATCCTACATTTCATTACCTAGAAGGCTACAAAAATACGTTTTCGATAAAAAAATTTTTCAATATTATGCAAAAATTCATGCTGAATACGATCCAATCAATCTTTTTGAGTGTAACTCATGTTTTCGTGTCAATGTCCAAACTTTTCAAAAGGTCGTGTTTTCAAAGATGAGACCTTATTTTAAAATGTTGATATTTGACTATAGAAGTCGATTTTTGACGAAGTTTTTGATAGAGTTTTTCTAGGCGCTGAACAAGAATCCGCCGTTGTTTTTTGTCCTAGACCTCGAGAATATGGTCAAAAATGTATACAAAGAAAAGTCCTTTTTGGGGTATACTTCTCGTAGAGGTACCTTCTAGTGGTCAAAATCAAAAAATTCATTCGTATTCCCTATGTCGAAAAACCCCCCTGGATACCAAATTTCAGCTGATGATTTAGAAAGAATTTTGAAGATTCGAACTTTTTTACCCCTTGGGGAACCAAGGGAACAAAAACTCGAATTTCTAAAAGTTCTCCAAATCGGCTGAAATTTGGTATTCAGGGGGGGGGGGTTGACATAGGAAATACGAATGAATTTTTTTATTTCGCTTTGAAAGTGTTAACTTTAACAGCATAGAGAAACTCTTTGCATCTTTTCGAAATTAACATGATGGATTTTGGGTGTATTATCATTAAGTAAATTATTTTACCAGGATCTGACCAATTCTCACAACATTTTCGAATTTCCGCTTCAGTTGGGTTTTGTCCGAGTGCCCTCAAAACATCACCGACTTGGGCTACATTAATCTTTTCATCACCTTTTGAATCGAAATAACAAAATATTTCTCGACAGTCTGCTAAATTATCATCCATAGCATTTGCAACCATTTTGGCCTAAAAAACTTAAATAAAAATATGAAAAACATATATCATAAATACAGTCGACCCTCGATAAGACGACCCCGGTATTTTATTAACTTTTTTCAAAAAATTTGTTGACTATTTTTTTAAGAACTATTATGTAATTATTATTATTTGCGCGCATATAAAATAAATTTTTTTCTTCAAACGCGCCTCAAGATGCGAAGTAACTTGTTTTTTAGCCCACTCTTGATGCCAAACGCCTGTAAATTCGTCATTTGCATTTTTCGATGAGTTGTTTATTAGAAGTGTTTCTAGGTGTCTGGTATCAAGAGCGTGCTAAAAAATAAGCTACTCCGTAACTACCCCGTTTTATAACTAGCAAAACAGGCATTTTGCCTCAGAAACTTTGTAAAAACACTTTCACAAAAAGTGAAACTACCAGTAGAAACATGGGTCTCCGATCTTTTATATGCCTTAACTAAAAAATATTGGATTTATACAAGTTACTTGCCCTTCACCTACCCCTTTTTAGTAGTCAACTCCCTCACCCCGCCTATCTCACCCTTTGTATAATAATCCTTTTTTATGCATAAGCGCGAAAAAAAATTAGACAATGCGCATGTCTAAAAATTTTTTGTTACACGCGTCTCAGCTTGCGTGCTCCGCACGAGTCCTCCCTCCCAAATTGAGGGGGGGGGGGGAGAGTTGGGTGGGATGATTCAATTCATTCTTAAACTATTGAATAGAATTAGAAATGTCCTTGAAGTGTCCACTCTTTCATTCACTTCAGTAAAACGGATCAATGGAAAGAGGAATATTCGACTATATTTTCTCGATGAATAACCAAAAAGACGCATCTGCATTCAGTCGATATTCGAATCTTTATGGATACGCGCGCAGGTACGCGCGCAATTTACCCAACCATACACTGACTAATACATGCGAATGAATAAACTATGCCAATTAATGCCAAAAATTGCGCGAATATTAAAAATTTTTGGCAAAATTTATCTATTGAATAAAAATTTTCTTGAGCCATTTTTGTTTAGCTGATAGAGTCGGATATATTTCAAGTATATACTTAATTACTTTTAGTTAATCTAAAACCATCATTTATATAGAATGTGGCTGTATTTAAAGACTTTTATTTTTGGTCCCCGAGTCTATCAAATGTTTCTTCCAGGAAATGTTGGTTATAATCCAAATCCGATCGAGTCGATCGGGAATACTTTAGTTAGCTTTACAGTTGGATTAAAGAATTTTGGTGTGATGGCTTCGCCAATATTAATACCTTGGGCTATTCGTCGTTTAACTTTATCGAGTACCATGACTTGGTTTCAATGGTTGATCTTTTTTCATATTGTGGCATATACCACACGTTCAATCGGTCGCCTGTTAAAGTATGATTATATTGTAATTGAGTTTTAAAAAATTTACGCATTTTAGTCCTGAATACCGTAAATTTGTAAATTTATTGCTACAAGGCAATAATAAAAATAATACAAACATCTTAAATCAATTAAGTTTATATGACTACCAGGTATGTTGATGTTAACTGATGTTTATCCTACTACTATGTATAAACGTGTAATGTCTGTTTGTCTGTCAGAGGATCTCGAGAGGGTTAGTTTTAAAGGACCAGTCCGAGCGGAAAAAGTTCTCCTTTTTGTTGATATTCGGAAAGTTCATAAAAAATGGAACATTTTTTGTTTTTACAGTAAATTCTGAATCGTTTTCGTTTAAGAGATAATTACGTGCGAAGTTGGCAAATTTTGAAATTTTTTTATTAAAACGAAAACATGTACCGGAAAAGCAATCGCCCCTCCCGTTCTGGAAACAAATTTGTAAAAAACATAAGGGTATCCTCTTATGATTTTGATAAAATTCAAAAATATTCAAATTTGACTCCTATTTTTGACTATATTTATCAGGACCGCCCCCACCGATCCTAAATATCCCCTACCTTCCCATTCTTGTGGTCAAAATAAAAAAATTCCTACGAATTCGTGTTCTCCATACCAGAAAACCCCCAAGTACAAAAAATCAGTCGGATTTGAAAAATTTGTTTAAAAATCGATTTTTCCCCCTTGATCCCTCAATGGGTAAAAAGTGAAAAAAATTTTTGTCTCCGGTTTCGATGATTTTGGTGTCAATCGTCTTCCCTCATCGTTCCTACAACTTTTTTAGCACTCTGGGTTGAAATCTAACGTTACAAGATCGTCCGATAGACACACAAGCAAACATTACACGTTTATAGTAGGATTTTTGAAAAAAAAGTAAAATTACGTAATGCCGCTCTGAGTCACCATCTGAGAATGCGCGAGCGCCACAGGCTCTCGGCCTTCGGTATTATTAACTGATTTTAGTACCAAATAGTTAGCACAATTAGACCCGCTTTATCGGGTCGAGTTTGAATGGTATCTAATATTACTTTTTAAAATTTAGATTTATGCAGCACCTCCTACTTTTAAAGCTTCTCATCGAACTAATATATGGTACGTGGATACTTCAGAAGAAGAAATTCTTCGCCCAATAAGTGAACCTTTGAATACAATTCGATCGTGTACATCCTATTTTATGGCACATACTATTGGTCGTCGCATGTTATATCCAGGTGGATTGTCTTTATTCAACTATATGTTTTCTGAAGTTTTTGTTGAAAAACGGCGCAGTTATATTATAGATGAAGTAGGAAAAATAGCAATAATAATTTTTTAAATTTACAGAAAGCACAACGAAACGTAATTTTGGCAGAAGATGGTAATCGAATAGATTCAATGTTTTTTGATCGGAGAAATAATAAATTAAAACAAGTAGATGAACAGAGAGGTTCCACTTTAGTTATCTGTTGTGATGGGAATGCCGGATACTACGAAACTGGAGTTATGGTTACTCCACTGAAAATGGGATACTCTGTATTAGGGTGGAACAGCCCAGGTATATTATAGATTTAAAATCAAAATACTGGGAAGCCGATAATTTTGCGTATACTTGCACCTACAAACTATTTTTCCTGTGTGTGTACCCCGTGTTTTTGGTATCAAAAATCTTAGAATTCCATCCTCACAAACATGGCATATCGTTACAGCAGTTTATATCGCGCTTTCAAAAGTTAGCCTGTACAGATGCACATTACACGTTTTATATTTAGTACCTGGAGACCGAGCTCGGGCCCTCCCCTTTAAGAAAATTTTCGAATTTTGGCCAAAAATGCCATTTTTTAAAAAGAAATTTTCGGTTTTGGGGGCCATGGCCCACTGACTGAAACAGACTATAGACGCAACACAAATTTAGGTTTCGCTGAAAGCACAGGAAATCCTTATCCCGAAAACATTCTTGCAGCAATTGAATCTGTAATGCAATTGGCTATTCAAAAGCTTGGTTTTAAAGAAGAACAAATTGTCGTTTTCGGATGGTCAATCGGAGGATTTCCTGCGACTTGGGTTGCGGCTAACTACCCTAACATCCGAGGATTGATATTGGATGCAACTTTTGATGATTTATTGCCATTAGCAATTTCTAGAATGCCTCAATCCTTGGGACATTTGGTGCAATTTACCGTCAGGAAGCATTTAAATTTACCCATCAGCAAGCAGGTTGGATCAAACTTTTAAAAATTTTTATATTTACTTTTTAGCTTTTAAAATATCATGGTCCTATTTTAATCATTCGCCGCTCACAGGATGATATTATTGTCACTGAAGACGTTGGAAGTATGGTCGAAAAATTAGCATCAAACCGTGCTAATCATTTGCTTATTCTTTTATTAAAATCTCGCCACCCTGGTTTATTAAACACGCCCGAAGACGAAAATATTGTTCATTTTTGGTTAGCTAGGGATCCGGAAGAGCGTCTTAGTTTGCGAGACGATGAATTCGACGATGATGACCTTGCATTAAGAGAAGATTATACTAATATTTCAGAAGATGAACGAAATCAAATCATTTATAGATTATGCGATAGATATTTTCTTGATTTTGATGCTGGGCATAATGTCCCGCTTCATGAAATGTATTTTAATTTGCCGAAGTCTTTTCCTTAGTTTTCTGTACGATTCTTTGTCCATTTAACACAAACTAACAAAGGAGCCGCAAGTTCTGCCATATTCAGATTTTAACTAAACCTAGAATAAAGGATAGAGAAAAGTATATAAAATCTGTTAAAGATTTTGACACTGAAATCTATAACATATAATTTTAAAATATTTTTTCCTAACTTTTGTGCTAGGTTTTGTAAAAATCCTAGCGATGCAGAACTTGTGATTCCTTTGAAAGTCATATTTTATATTTTTATAAAGCTTTAGATATCGCTTACAATTTCTTATAGTCATTACATAATTACTTTACAATAAATTCGAATAATATTATTGGGTTGTTCCAAAAGTTTGAGGATTTCAAATTGTATGACTTTTCATAAGTATTTTTCACTTTTCATTTTTCTTTTCCTTGAAAAAATGGAAAGTGACAAGTAACAAATGAAAAGTGAATTTCGCGAACTATTGGAACAACCCAATACTTATATTATTATTTGAAGCATATTATTGATTTTTTAAATCAAAATAACTGTAGTTTCATAAAGTTATAATTCTATTAATATAAACTGTAATATTTGTATGTCCAGGCGATCTTGGGAGGTTTGATTTAAACCTTGAGTTCTCAAACTAAAGTTGTAGGAGATTATGAAAAGACTATCGACACTACTTTTATGGGGGTCCCCCTAAACAAAAAATTCGATCTTTTATTTTAATATGTAACAAAATTCTGTCAGTTACATAAAGAGAAATGCTCGAAGAGAGAAGCGCTCGTAGAGAGAATAAGAAGTGACTGTCTTCGCACTCATCCCTTCTTCCCACCTCCGAGTGCGTAGCGCTCAGAGGTGAGAAGTAGGGATGAGTGCGAAGACCCAGTACTAGTTAATATATATAACTAAACTTCTATAAATGTTATAATAAATTTTTAGTTATAACAATGAAACATGTTGAAGGAAAAAACAAAGTTTTGGTTCCAATAGTAAATACAAAAGAAACTTATACATCAACTACAAAAGATGTAGAACTTCAGGTATTAGTTAATTTTTATTAAAGTATCAAATTTACATGATGTTAGGAAATATTAGACACTCCTTCATATGGAAACATCATAATTTCATACTCTTATATTATATTAGTCCTGGATCCGAGCGCTATCACGCTCGGAGGGGATAAAAGTAGAGATGTTTATGAAGACTCTCGAGCACTTTTCCCTCCGAGCTTTTCCTTTCTCCAAGCGGTAGTAGTGACGTGTAAATATACGAATTTTAGAGGATCAATAATTACTGATCCTATTTCATATGAAATCAATTCAGTAATTACCGATCTCACTAATATTAGCCGTTTCGACTCTTTCCCGTGGTTAAAATTCAATAATTCCTTTGGATTCGTGTTCTCCATACCCGAAAACTCCGAGTACAACAAATTAGCCGATTTGGAGAACTTTTTGGAAAATCAATTTTTCCCCTTGGTCCCCCAAGGGGTAAAAAGTGAAAAAATTTTGTGTCCCCGATTTTGATGTCAATCGTCTTCCCTCATCGTCCTCTACAACTTTTGGTATCCAAGGTTTAAATCAAGCGTTCCCTAGATCGTCTGGACATATATATACACCGACATTACACCTTTATAATAGTAGGATAAGGCATTCCAAGTATTTTCCCTTTTTAAAGTAATAGGATATAAGCATTTTCACAAGAGAAAAGAAGATCTTTCAGTGTGAAGTGACAAGCATCTCATTTTGCATCCAAATGGTCGAGGATTCGATTCCTTCAAGTGAAAATTTTATTTGACTGATTCAAAAAAGTTATTAAAGAAAACCCCTTTAAAATTACACGAAAAAATTTTACCGTCATTATTTTTCGATTTGTACATATGTGGAACCCTTTATAGATGAATGTATCTACTAGAGATATCCCCATTTCCATAAAGTTGTAGGGCAGATCATCACCTTTATTATGAGTGGTAAACGAAGTCTCAATTCAAATCCTATGAGGAGTTTTGGCCAGTATACTAAAATGTTAAAATTTTGAAAATACAACGATGAGGCTCAAAACACCCCGTGGAACACTTTTTTTCAAAAACTTTTTGAAGAATCGTAATCAGCAATCATTTCTGATTCAAAAGATACCGCAACCTTGAATCGATGTGCTATTGTTGAGGGGTTTTTTATAACCTTTTTTAAGACAAATAAAATTTTCGAGATCGAACACTTAACCATTTTGTGCAAAGAAAGATGTTTGCCACTTCACCATGATTGATGCTCTTTTCTCTCCTGGTGGGGACTGCCCTATATGTTTTTAATTTCTTACAAAGAACCATCCCGAACTGTCAGTACGAAACCTATATGAAAATGAATTTTATGCTAAAAAGCACTAAAAAATACATCGAAAAAAGTGAACAATTTTTCCCCGTGAGATACCTCTGTGAGCCTAGAGCCCAAAATGTGTTATTTTGGGCTATTTTTGGATCTGAAAGATACCCTCATAACTTTTTATGGTTAAAATCTTTTTCAATAATTTTTTAA
>JAQGCP010000799.1:0-14667 GCA_034699885.1 Acrobeloides thornei | reverse complement strand
AAATTCAAAAAAGCGCTTTTTAAAGTCTCTATGAGTATATCATAAACTGCCCGGATAATTATGCACCAACCCAATATTTCGCTTTGCATGCCTATTTTTGAAATGTTTATATTTACGCATTTCTTTTCTCGAACGAGTCGCTTTTTCATAAACAAGTTTCAAAATAGGCATGCAAAGCTCTTAAAATCTTGGGTTCCGGGTGTTGTTTTTCTTCTTTATTGCTAAAGTTGTTTCTCTAATTTTTACTTTCTGTTTTTTAATATAATATAAAGCTTATTGGTAACAAAATGAATAAGCGACTTTTGATGGTTTCTGTTTTTTCGACAAATTTCTCAAAATCTACATATTTAATTAATATTACTTTTCGTTTTACTAGTAGTAGAAAAGTGTCGTAAAGATGATGACGTGACGCTTTTTTCGAAAAATATTGATTTTTTCGATAAAAACCTCTGTTTTTCATAGAAATTCGTATAAAAATGACTATAACTTTTTTTCTTGACAGTCAAAAATCGACCCCGAGGGGTCATTTCACCGTAAAAATTTAATGGTGAATAAAACAAACATCTTGTCTCCTTACTCTGTTTTGCCTATGAGTTCTATTATGAAAAGTTTGCCACAAAAATGGCACTATTTTATGCAAAGTTTGTCACGTTTTTAAAAAATGCATGTGGCAACCTTGTACAAGGAACAATGACTTTATTAAAAATTATTAAGATTGATTCCTAATAAAAATTTAGACATGGCACAATTATTGGAAGAATCTTTTAAACAAAGCCAATTAGTTCCAGATTTGATTCAGCGCCCTCCGTACAAAACCTTAAAAGCGTTGTTTCCAGCTGGCGGAGAGGTATTTAGTTTAAAAAATTATATGAATAAAGATTTAGGCTGCTTTTGGGAATGAATTATCGCCTCATGAAGTGTCAATGGCACCAGAAATCTATTTTGATGGAGAGCGAGATAAACTTTACACGCTTATAATGGCCGGTATTTATTTAAAAAATAAATAGATATTAAGTTTGATTTAAGATCCGGATGCACCTTCACGTTCTAATCCCAAAAACCGAGATTATCTTCACTGGTAATATTAAAATTAAATTTTAAACAGCTCAATATTATTAAGGATGGTCGTAAATGTGCCTGGCTGTCGCGTAAACGAGGGGGAAGAAGTTGTGCCATATGCAGGTGCAACACCACCACCCAAAACAGGTATTCAACTAAGAGGAAGTACCGGAAGACCGAGAGCTCCACACTTGAAGGGTTGTGACTCCGAGCGGTACTCCTGAGTTGCGGTGTATACTCATGAGTATAGTTGGCAATCATAATTATACTCATGGGTATAGTCGATTTTACCCTAAGGATAAAAAGTGAAACAATTTCTCTGAAGGCTACACCCATAATTTTGGTATCAAACGTCTTTT
Source organism: Acrobeloides thornei (assembly GCA_034699885.1). Taxonomy (NCBI): domain Eukaryota; kingdom Metazoa; phylum Nematoda; class Chromadorea; order Rhabditida; family Cephalobidae; genus Acrobeloides; species Acrobeloides thornei. The sequence goes on along the minus strand of JAQGCP010000799.1, from coordinate 13,249 downwards.
CTCATCGTCCTCTGTAACTTTTGTTTTAGCGCTTCGGGTTTAAATCAAACGTTCCCGAGATCGTCCGACAGACATACATAGTATTAAACAGCGAATCTTTTGAGACCGAAATCATCAAAATCAGAGACAAAATTTTTTTGAACTATTCTGAGCTGGCCGGGGGTCAAAAATTTTTTGTCTCAAATTTTGATGATTTCGGTCTCAAAAAGTTTCGCCGCAAAATTTATAGTAGTAGGATAATTAAAATGTTTTAAGGCCCTCATCGGTATACACTGTTGGCATTTCAACAACCTGGTGAAATCCATGATGTAGCACCAAAACAAAAACGTTCTGGATTCAAAGTTGACAAGTTTGTTCAAGAGCATCATCTTGGCGACCCTATAGCTGGAAATTTTTTCCAGGTATAAAATTCAATATTTCTATAAATTGAAAAATTTAGGCTAAAACAGAATAAGAGTTCAATTACAATCGACAATTTCAAAAATTAATTTTTTTGTAAATATTTTTTATATTTATTTTATTTAATTATATAGAAATAATACATCTAATAAATTTTGTAAAAAATCTTTAAATGAGAATTTTCTAGATAGTTTATAGGAATTACAATGAATATAGGAATTACAGTGAATCTTAATAATAAAAAATATATACAGTCGACCCTCGCAATAGCGACCCCCTCGGGAGGTCGCTATTGCGAGCAATAAAGTTGCCTGATTTTGCAATAAAATCGTGTGTATTGAAACGATTGGCAGAATAACAGGTTCAATCGCTTCAATACACACGATTTTATTTCAAAACCAGGCAATTTTTATTGTATGTGGAGGTCGCTATTGCGAAGTTCGTCTAATCGGTTGGAGGGGTTGTTATTGCGGGGGTCGCTATTACGAAAGTAGACTGTACCACTATCCTTCAAAATAGGCAAAAGTAAAAAATTAATAGGAAATGTTTGTTTATTTAGCTGGCCGAAAGCTTGTCAATTATAGTAAAAAATTATGCAAAGACTAATTTTAAAACGGCATTAAAGGACCAGTCCAGTAATTTACAAAAAATTCAAAAAAGTTTGTGTATTACAACGAAGAGCTTGTAACAAATTCAAAATTTCAAACGCAATGATCTCAAAAACTACAACGATTCAGAACATGCCGTAAAAACAAAAAATGTTCCATTTTTCATGATCTTTCCGAATATATCATTTTTTCATATGATTATATATTACTGGACTGGTCTTTTAAGCTAGCCGTTAGCTTATATGCGTGCGCATATATGCATATACAAACATGAAAATCAAAGTGATATGATATATTATTGAATATCACAGATTTGTGAAATTAACTTTTATTTTCTATTTACACACAACATTCAGTTATTCTAGTATCAACCGGCCTTATTCTAGTATTAACCACAACATTTTGAAAAAATAAATTTGTATTTAAAAAAAATCAATTATTATTTATTTTTAAACTGCTACTTTTCTTGCAAACAAATGCTGGGGCAGTGCGGTTACAATTAGCACCTTGCCAAAACCCAAAATTTATACCAGAATTATTCGTAAGCATAAAAGTGCAAGATTGTTTAAATCTAATATGTTTACATTTTTTACAAATGTTTGAAAAATCTAAATGTGATCCATCTAACCAATAATAAGAAGCTTCAACATCATATGTATGGTTATAAGCAGTATCTATAAATCCTGAATCGAGCATTAAACCAATCCAAACTTTATTCACTGGAGTTGTAGAATTTGTCTGTATTAGATCTAAATTTAAAAAAATTTTAAATTATTAAAACAGGTTCCGCGATAGAATCGAGTTTTGAGACGTAGGGCATGTGACAAAAAAATTTTCATCGCTAAACGAAAATTGAGGTGAATATTCTGATAGAACTCACCGAGTTATGCAACTTTAGTTCTGGGCTCCCGACCCGGCAACCTCTTCCCATCGTGCTATGGCCTCTTGAAGTTGGTGGAATCAGCCATTTTTCGACCAAATTTGGATCAGCCCTAAGTTGGTAGGTTTGTTAGCTTTCGGGAAACGGTCTTTTGCATTTTGTAGCTGGAGATTGGGGCTTCATTTTATGCCAAGACCATTTTGACCCCAGATAAACGTTCCCCATATATACACTCACAAAATCTCTCTAAGCTAACCCCTGTATTTTCGGGGGTTAACCCTCAAAACTGATCAAACGGAAAAATCCCTTTTTCGGGGGTTATTCCGTTTGATCAGATTTGAGGGTCAACCCCTGAAAATACAGGGGTTAGCTTAGAGAGATTTTGTGAGTGTAGAGCTATCTTTATGGAAAGTTTTGAATTGAGCGTTGAAAGATTAAGGGTACTTTGAGTACTTTGATTCCGCGAGGGGTCGTCAATTTTTGGAATATTTTTGGATATTTGGCTAATTAAAAAATTATGTAAATATCTGAAGTCAAAATGGTCTTGGAATAAAATGAAGCCCCAATCTCTAGCTACAAAAAGCAAAAGACCGTTTCCCGAAAGCTAAAAAACTTACCGACTTATGGCCGATCCACGTTTGGTCGAGAAATAGCCGTTTCTACCAATTTCTAGGGGAAGGAGAGAGGTCGCCGCGTCGGAAGCCCAGAACTAAAGTTGCATAACTCGGTGAGTTCTATCAGAATATCCGACTAAATTTTCGTTCAGCGGTGAAAAAATTTTTGTGACATCCGAAGCTCAGTTCTCTCGCGGAACGTGTTTTAAATAAATAGGTTGCCTATCATTTCGCCAACTTTTTCACTTGGCCAACTCGCTCACTTGGCCAATCAAGCACTTGGCCAACCAATCACTTCGCCAACTTTTCACTTCGCCAACAACCACTTGGCCAACTTATTCATTTTGCAAATTTTCATTTCGCCAACCATTTGATCATAGACACAAGCGATTGATTGTGCTGCTTCTTCTTTTAAACAAAACAAGTGTCTATGATCAACATGCTTACATTATTGTCCTTTTAAGCGATTGATTGTGCTGTTTCTTCTTTTGAGCAAAACAAGTATCCATGATCATCATGTTTACATTATTGTCCTTTCGATCAACTCTTCACCATTCAATTTTTTCCTTTTTGCATACCAAACAAAATTTAACCCATTTTAAAATTACTAACTCTTTCAAATTTAAGACTACTTCTTTAAAAAATATTTAAAAAAGGTTTAAAAAATATTTATTATTAAAGTTGGCAAAGTGATTAATTTATAAAATGAAGGATGGCCAAATGAATGGTTGACGAAATGAATAAGTTGGCCAAGTGATTGTTGGCGAAGTGAAAAGTTGGCGAAGTGAAAAGTTGGCGAAGTGATTGGTTGACCAAGTGCTTGATTGGCCAAGTGTTAAGTTGGCCAAGTGAAAAAGTTGGCGAAATGAGGGGCACCCAAATAAATAAACAAGACGATAGCATCAATTTGGACATAGAAAACGTATCTACCGAAGAGGACAAAGAAATTTATGACATCGTACTTTTTAGTGCACTTTGAATGAAAAAGTACGATAAAAGTACGACAACTTGCGGCTTCATGCGTCGGTACGACAACTTGTGTCCAGCCTTACAAGAAAACAACCCAATCAATGAAACCTTTGACACAACCAGTGTTGATTGTTTCAAAGAAGATACTGAAGGAGATTTGAACCTCTTCAAAGAAGGAGATGATGAAAAACTCCAAGACAATGCATTTTTCTGTAAATATACGGGGTGGAGGAAAAAAGGGGTATAGCCAGGATTATGATATGGAGCTGAACCTTCAAAAGTCATACAAATCTTTAGGCGATTCAGCGGTTTGATATGTTTTAGCACAACATTGGATGCTTAATAAGCCTATAGCAAAAATTCGATTTTTGAACACAAAATTCAATTTTTGAGCAAAATTCGTTTTTTGGGGGAAAAAATCGAATTGAGCAAAAATTCGGTGGGCCTTCTTTTTGTTGAAATTGTCTATATGACACTTTTTTCCATTTTCATCTCTGTATTAAAAAAAAAGTCCAACCCACGAAAACCACAAACAGTTGGTTGTTTTTGTTGATGTTTTTATGGTTTTAACTTGTACGCACAATTTTGTTATAAAAACACCAAAACGAATGGTCCAGACCATGCGACACATTGAAATTTACGTAAACACGTGGGAAAGCTGACTAATTTCAATGAAATGTAGTTAAGAACAAAGCCAACATGTGCTGTTCATCTACGTAGCTGGCTGTGCTCGCGCACATGTTTTCCTAACTATAAAGTTTTATGATTTAATTTGTGATTCAATTTACATTTAGCTTTTCTCGTTCTTTCCCTTTTAGAAATTGTTTAAAGGTTTCTTTTCTCCGTTTGTCGGAACATTTAATATGACTCATTTATGTTTTTTATGTAAAATGTCTTTTCTTAAATAAATTATTGCATATGAAAAAGAACAATTGGTGCATACGTGCCGAATTTTTTGTACGAACCCGGTTATTATTGGCGGTGTGCCATTCTACCGTGCCACTATTAGTGTGCTGAAATGCCTGTATTCAGAGAAAATAATGATGAAGCCAAAACTAGTGCTATGACAGACGTCAAAGAAGATGACGATTTGTCGCCAAATGGGTCTGGACGTTACCGAATGGCCATTGGTCCGGCCAAGATAAGGCTTATTGACTACCTCAATAATGTTAAAAGCCGAGATTATGATTTTTCGTCTATTGTAGACCTATTGGAGTTAAAGAAAGCGGCAACAAATGCAGTTTCAACCTGCACCAAAGATCTGAAACAGGTACAATCCACTGCTGAACTTTTAAAAGATTATAATGGCAAATGGCTAAAGCTCTTGTCTTGTCTATCAGGCCAAGCTTTGGAAAAAGAAGATGCCATTTATATGAAATGTGCGGGTGGAGAAAAAGGCTATGTTAAGCTAATGGATGAAGCTCTAAGTGTATCTGCATGCCTAGAGGCAAAATTGGAAGAACTGAAAGATTATCAAAAACGTGTTAATGATCAATATATCAGTTCAAATGCTTTATCAAATGGTGTAAATTCCCAAGTAAATTTTTCAATTTCACCATCACAACTCCCCACAATGCAAACGGCGTTGGGCCGACCCCAGTTAAGTATGCAATCATTCAAAAACATACGTTTTGATGGAAATATTTTGAAATACCCACCATTCAAAAATATGTTGAAAATTTGTGTTTTGGACCGAACCGATTTATCGGACATTGAAAAACTGGGACTTTTATTGGGGCAGCTAGAAGGTAGGGCTCTGGAATCCGTGGCTGGATTCGACTTTATTCCAGAAAGTTTGACCCCTACAGTGGAAACTTTGGATGAAAAATATGGGAATAAAGAAGTAAATAAGCAGACCCTCCACGCCGAACTAATGAATATGAAAAGAAGCAGTAGCAAGTTACAAGAGGTCCGCCGAACTTTCGAAGACATTGAGCGGATTCTCAGATCTATGAATGCTATAAAAGAAGATGTGAATCATTGGCACATCTTGAAATTGGTGGAAACAAAATTGCCAAAATGGGTTTTGGAAGAAGTTTTCCGAGAAAAGAACCGTGACGAAGCCTGGGATATGTCAAAAATGCTTAAATGTATTGAAAAGCTACTTCAAACTCAGGAAGAAATTGAGCGGTTCAATAAACAGTACCATGAAAATGGGTCAAGAAAAGAAGATTCTTATAAAGATGACCAAAGCAAGGAAGTTTCTTCATCGGCGTTCGCGGTAAACGCACACAAAGACAAAAAGAAGCAGTTTAAAAGTGACTCACATAAGAAAAACAAGTCATCCCAAGCGATGAAAAACTGCGCATTTTGTGGCCAAAATCATTTTTCGGATCAATGTACAGAAATAGAATCTGAAGAAAAACGTTATGAGAAAGCAGTCCAAGAAAAAATGTGCTTTATATGCTTGAAAAAAGGTCATCCATCCAAGGATTGCAAAAGTGCTGGTAAGAAAAAATGCTATCATTGTAAAAGCCTTAATCATCACACGGCGATATGTAAGAAAAAACGCCGAGATGAGAAAAACAAGACTAACAGCTACAAGAAGCCAATCAAAAACAATACAAATGCTGTGATAGTTGAAAAGTCAGATGATGAAGAAGGTTATGTTGTAGCAAGTGTGACAGCCACAAAAATAGAGCCAAAAAATAATGAAAAATCAGCTTTAGTGATGGCTACTCTGCATCAGAACAATAATTACTTGGAAGATAATGATGAGCAAAGTGACGAAGAAACTATTCTTATGACAAAAGAAGTAACTTTACTGAATCCGAAAGACAAAAAATGCTCTATAAAAACACTAGCTTTTCTGGACCAAGGGTCAATGTTATCGTTTATATCTACCAATGTCGCACATGAACTGAATCTCCAACCAATTGGAGAAGACACCATCCTTATGAACACTTTTGGAAGTAAAGAATCAACAAAAATTAAATGTTTCAAATATGTTGTTGAAGTAAAGTTGGTAGAAGGGAGAAGCATGAAGCTTCTGGTTTATGGACATAACAAATTGACATCTGCTATGCGAACATCTGTTGTTAAAGAAGGTCCACAGCTACAAATTGAAGAAGGAAGTGTTCGAACTCCTGATTTGCTAATTGGTATAAGACATTATAATAAGTTCATTAAGGGACTTCCAAAACTTCATGACTCTGGATTCTACATCACTGACACCATGATTGGTCCCATCGTAAATGGAACTGGAAAATTTTATGAAAAAACTTCAATATGTGCTGCAGCAATAACCAAAGAAGCTGCAGATCGAGAGTTAAAAAGCCTAACTGAAAAATTTTGGGAACTTGAAGCAATAGGAGTAGCTGAAGACCCCCAGAAAAAAGACGATATTTTGGCTGAAAAAATCTTTTTAAGTAAGATTCAAATGAAAAATGGAAAATATGAGGTACCCCTTCTATGGAAAGATCCACTACCAAAACTCAATTCCAATTACAACCTGGCTTTTGCTCGACTCAAATCTTTCCACAAGCAACTCATCGAAAACCCGTCAATGCTCAAAGCGATGGACGAGTACATCAAGGAGCGAACATCTAAAGGCATTTTCGAAGAAGTCACTAGTGATATGAATGAGGGAATAGTCTACTATCTCCCATTCCATGTGGTCATCACACCAGACAAGACAACAACAAAGATGCGCCCTGTCTTCGACGGATCGTCAAGCATGGGAAAAGGTACAAGAAGTTTAAATGACTGTCTTTTAAAAGGTCCCCAGAGAATAGCCAATCTGGTGGGCATGCTTTTGCGATTTCGGCTGCCTTCAATTGTATTACTTGGAGATATTGAAAAAGCATATCATTCAGTAGGTATATTGCCTGAAGATAGAAATGCTAGTCGATTTTTATGGTTGAAGAACCCACAAGGTCCAGTGGTTCCAGAAAATATCAAAGAGCTTCGCTCCAGGTCAGCTCTCTTTGGTGTTATATGCAACCACTACTTGCTAACGGGCACAGTTGAATATCATCTGAAAAAGTCTGATGACCCAGTGGCTGCTGAACTTCTTAAAAATTTGTATGCTGATAATGTTTTAATGTCGGCTACAAGTCCAGAAGAAGCTTTTCACAAATACAAAGTTAGCAAAACTTTGTTTGAAAGTGCCGGCATGAATATGAGAGAATACATATCGAACAGTGATGAGGTAAACTCAAAGATTAACCCAGAAGACCAAGCCAAAGAACTAAAAAAGCAAAAGGTGCTAGGCATTCCGTGGGATATCGACAAAGATGAACTTGTTTTGAAAACACCTACTCAATTGGTCAAAGAAAAAACAAGAAAAAGGCGAAAATTACCCGAGAATGCTATAACAAAGCGCATGATTCTTCAATTCATAGGAAGCGTATATGATCCTCTAGGCATCCTTGGTCCCATATTACTGCCAGCTAAGCTTTTTCTTCAAAATTTGTGGAAAAAGAGTGTTGAATGGGATGATGCGCTGAATGAAGAGGATGCAAATAATTGGATTTCTATTGCCAAAACGATTATCAACAAAACAATGAGAATTCCAAGACTTATGGTGAATCCAAAAGGCCTAAAAAGATTTGAACTACACACCTTCACAGATGCGTCTGGTTCTTCATACGCAACAGCCATCTACTTATGTCAAATACAAGATGATGAAAGCAAAAACCTAGCAAATCTCATCTTCGCTAAAAGCCGGTTAAAGCCCCTGAAAGACATAAGTATTCCAAGATTGGAGCTGCTTGGTGTAGCAATTGGCGTACGATCAACAAAATTTGTTGAAGAACAGTTGAATCTGCCAATTGAAAGAAAATTCTTATGGACAGACTCAAAATGTGTTCTAGCCTGGATTTTGGCTGATAATTTGAAGTTTGAAACTTTTGTTGAGAATAGACTTCGAGAGATCAAGGCTACACCCATAAGCGAATATCGATATGTGCCAACTGACTTGAATCCAAGTGACCTAGGAACGAGAGGCTCTAGCTTTGAAGAGCTTCAAGTAAACGAGCAATGGCTACATGGTCCATCATTTTTAGTAGAAAATGATTCAAAATGGCCACTCAAGCCTAAAAATCAATTGGATTACAAGGAGTGGATTGATATGGCTCTAGAAGCACAAGAAAAGTCAGTTATTCAAGCAGCTGCAATTGTAGATGAAGAAGTTCAAATTCCGGTTATTGATATAAGCCGATACAGCTCTTATACGAAACTTTTATATGTTCTAGCCTTTTTGTTCAAATTTTTCTCAAGTGTGCTTAATAGGATAAGATCAAAGGCCAAAAAGCAAGCTAATAGAGAACAAAAATGCCAAATTTCATTAAACGAGCTACGAATGGCTGAAATTTATGCCATAAGAGATGCACAACGCTGTTTTCCGCCGACAACTGCAGAAATCGCTAGCTTAGACATCCGAAAAGACGAGCACGGAATTTATAGGTGCTATGGACGGCTACAAAGAAGTGAATTAAATGACAAAGCAAAGTTTCCGATCTTTATATCAAAAAAATCAAAACTAGCCGAACTTATCGCACTTGATGTCCATGAGCGTCTTCTACATGCTGGAATGCAACACACGTTAGCCGAAATTAGAGAAAAATTTTGGATTCCACATGGGAAATCACTAGTTAGAAAATCACTAAAATGCTGTTTCAAATGTAAGAGATTTAATGCTAAGCCATACCCAAAGCCAAAATTTGCTCCATGGCCGATAGAACGAGTAAACAGAGCTCCACCATTTACCAATGTTGGCATCGACAATTTTGGTCCCATATACCTAGCTTTCAAAGAAGACACCATAAAATGTTGGGGTGTTATCTATTCATGTTTTGTAACAAGAGCAGTCTATCTGGATTTAGTAACGGATATGTCTGCTGAAGCCTTTATCAAATCTTTCAGAAGATTCACTGCAAATTGTGGAAGACCAAACGTTATTTGGTCTGACAACGGAACAAATTTTGTCGCTGCATCAGCAGCCATAAAAGACGTCTGGATGGAGTTAATAAAAGAAGTTTCAACTCATGAATACTTCAAGAGAAACGAGATATCCTGGAAATTTATCCCAAGTCTCAGCCCATGGTTTGGTGCTGCTTATGAAAGAATGGTCAAATCAGTAAAAGAAGCAATGCGAAAATCGATTGGTAAGAAAAAGATGGGTTTAGAAGATTTTTGGACTCTTCTTGCCGAAGTATCTGCTATGCTAAATACAAGACCATTGACTTGTATTCATGATGAACTCGAAGCAGAAATAATAAGACCAATTGACTTCATTTCACCCAAGGTCTTGCCCGGGATCCCTCAAGTGCTTGAAATCGAAGAAACAAATGATGAAGTTTATCAGCCTCCAACAATGGATACAAAGGATAAACTCATTGCAGCTTGGAGAAGATCAACCGAAAAACTTGATACCTTCTGGAAATGCTGGTATAACCATTACTTAAAAGGATTAAGAGAAGGTAACAAGCTTTGGCACAGAAAAGTTTTTGCAACTGCTCATTCAAAACCAATTCAAGACGAAGTTGTTTTGGTTCATGAAGAAAATAATCCAAGGGGAACTTGGAAGCTTGGAAAAATTGTTGATTTGGTTCCAAGTAGCGATGGTGAAGTAAGAGTTGCAAAAGTCCGTATGGCAAACGGACATATCCTCACAAGGTCGGTTGGTCACTTATATCCTCTAGAAGTTAACAAAAATGAAAATGGGGAAGAGAGTAACAACACAGAAAAGAAGAGTGTCACCAACGATCAAATTGATTCAGTTGGTGAAGTACAAAATGTGCGAATGACACGAAGACGAGCTAAGATATTGAAGGAAAAAAATGCTCAAGCTAATGTGATTAGCTGCCAAAAATCAAAAATTTCTGGTATAAAAAATTTGATGCTATTAACTTTATTGTGTTATGGAATGTTTGCTCAAGTTGAAGCCGAAAAATGCCCAGTCAACACGGATTTACGAGTCATTGACGTGCAACCCTGTGTGAAGCAAGGAATGGTGATTAAAATGTACGAAAATGTATATTGTTGGAATATAGAAGTATGTGAAAATGGTCATCTAAAAGATCCAACAAGACCAACACCTAAAGCTATTTGTGGCGCAGCATGTCAATGTCCAGAGTGGAGCGAAGGTTGCTCTTTCTACAATGGCACAGAAGTAGCAAAATCAACAAGCCATAACCAGAAAATCATGTCATTTCTTCAAAAGAATAAACCAGATATTTGTTCATTTGAACCAGCACCAGAATGTGGTGAAAAGAAAGTCAAATACCTTCAACAAATTGAACTTTATGATGAAACTAAGCATCTTGTAAGAAATTTGAAGCTCCAATACAATGATTTTATGGAAAATGATTTCTCGTGCATTGGTAAAGGAGATCTAGTAACTGGTTCACTAAATTATTGCCAGCAACATGCTTGTACAGATGCAAGAATCGCCACAAAATTTTGCTATTTCAAACAACCTCCGGTTGTAATGTTAGAAATTGATGGCTTTAGTTTTCCAATAAAAGCTTGGGGACATGTTAAAGTGGAAGCTTATGGCCATAAAAACAAGAATCAGGTGAAAAAATGCGAAAATTGTTCACTTTACTGTCAACCTGGTGGCATAGGAGTTCATCTTGAAGAAGGCATACAAACCATCGAAATCTGTAGCCATGGTGACTGTGCAAGAAAAGGATTCCCTAAAGATAACACCATCTATAGGTTTTCACCCGAAATTGTTTCTTCCGAATACCAAGCATTGGTGAAGATTTGGAGCCAAGGTATAGTAGTGAAAAAATTTGAAATCACCTGCCCTGCTGAGAAAACGGAAGAGGAATGTAAAGACGCAAGTTGGATGAACCTATTGTGGAAACCCCTATGCGCGCCAGCTTGGGCGATTGCGCTAATGGTTGGGCTACTATACGTCATAGCTTTGTTGCTCACTATTTTGTTTGTCATTATGAAAACAGTTATGAAAGGCATAAAAGCAACTGGACAACTTGTTTTCTGTTTGTTATTTTTGCCATGCACTATTTGGAAAAAGATAAACGTTCCAAAGAACAAGATCGTAAGCAAAAGAAAAGAAAAGAAGTCCAAAGGAAAGCCGAAAGTCAGACTAGAAGTACCAAAGGATGACGAAGAAGAACTTCTTGTGGTTACCAGAAGTTATGAAAAGCCAACAAAATTTTCCACATTGGTTCTCATTCTTTTCATCGTTACAAGCACTGAAGCATGCACTGAAACTAGAACTTTTACGGCTACCGAAGAACAGTGTTTTCGATCAGCTAATAGTATGACAGAATGCATCTTTGAAAACACAACGATGGTGACTGTCCCTCCATTAGGACAAATGATTTGTTTTTTGCTAAAAGATCCGACTGGTCGCCCAGCCGGTACAATGAAAATCACAACAGGCGAAGTTGAATATGTATGTGATTCAAACACGGAATTTTTCACGATAGAAGGCCAACTCTACAGCATTAGTGCCAAGCAATGTCATGGAGATGGTAGTTGTAAAGAAAACATTTGTGCATCGAACTTTGATAAAGATAAAACAAAAATTCCAGAACTTGGAGCAGAAGCAAATAGAAGATTTGGGTATACTAGATGTGCCACCTCATGTGGGGGATGGGCTTGTTCATGCATATGGTTCACGCCTGGATGTCTTTTTTGGCGTGTTTATATGTCGCCATTAAGAAATGGACACTTTCATGAAGTATTTACTTGTGCAGACACACATGTTTACCAAAGCCTAAATGTGTCACTAACAACATCTGAAAAAGAAGATTTTCATGTATTCCGGTTGAGCCGCGGAAAAACCGAAGAATGGAATGGTCTAAAAATCACCTTGAATTCATTAGATGTTGAAAAAACAAAAATTCTTGATAAAAAATTTATTTCCGATGGTAAAAGGACAGCAGTCCTGACCGAAGAAACAGAAAAAATTGCAAAGTTGATCAAATGCAAAGATTTAATAGAAGCAACTACTGGTGATTGCAAATTTGAATTGAGTGAATGTGATTGCCAACCTTTACCAAAAGTAGTCAATTGTATTTGTTCCGAACAGGATTTGGAGAAAGTTTACGCTGAACACAACTTGTTGCCAAATGTACAAAATGAAGATACGTATATTATGGCGGAAGGAAGGAGAGTTTATTCACATCCAAAATCCGCTGTAGCAGAAATGCAAATGACTATAAAGGGCCTAAGAATTCAATCCGAAGTCGAAATGAACACTTGCAAAATTTCCAATGTGAAATTAGAAGGATGTTATGGATGTAACAAAGGTACTCGACTCCACTTGGTGTGCACAACCGATTTTGGTTCAAGTGTAGGACACGTGGAGTGTACATCTCAAAATTTTCCGATTGAATGCCAACCAGAAGGAAAAAAGAATGTGATTTCGCTTTACTGGAATCAGGCAAATGTAAATGAAAAATGCCAAGCAATTTGCCCATCATCAACATCCGAATTTAAAATTGAAAAGATGTTGAAAATGGTACCTACCACCGAAGATGAAAGAGATTCTATTATTGGACCAGATACGCACAAGGACTTGATTTTACCCGATTTATGGTTTTTAACAAAATTTTTGTTTGCTGATATGAAAAACGCCTTCATCTTTATTACATACAATATCATAATTATATTTAATTTTTGTATTATTTTTAAGTGTATGCGTCGAGGGCGTCCCTACTAAACTTGTCGTATCAAAATTTTTAATTGTTTTGTTCTTTTGTAATACTTTGTCCGCTGTCCGCAGTGTGCTCGCGCACATGTTTTCCTAACTATAAAGTTTTATGATTTAATTTGTGATTCAATTTACATTTAGCTTTTCT
>JAQGCP010000798.1:0-14675 GCA_034699885.1 Acrobeloides thornei | reverse complement strand
GTTTGGAATATAATATTTAGACCATGATCTATATGCTATGATAAAAATTGTTTAATTTTTATACGTAGATTTTTTTTAAAAACTTCATACATTTGGTTCATTTTTGTTTTTGTTCATTTTTGGCAGTTTTAGGATTTTGCGGTTTTTGCAAGTGCTGTGTAACTTAAAGAACAGCTGTTCATACAAAAAATTTTATGGCGATTTGTTTGTTATTTTCTGAAGAAAATTTTGAGCTATCGGTTGACTCATTTGATAATAAAATTTATGACATGCAGGTCAATCTTTGTGGTGGGTCATATATGACCCAGTCGTCCAAAACGGGTTAAGGGGGTTTTCAATGAAGAAATCAATTGCACGCATTGTGGAACCTTGAAAACGCTTCCTGACCCTAATTCAGGGAAGGAATGTGTGTATTGAAACGAAAATAGGCTAATACAGGGTCAGGGAAGCATTTTCAGTATCTTCAATGCGCGCAATCGAGGTATACACAATAACGGGATGGAATTTCTCGCATAGAAAACCCCCTATAAAGTTATTTTTGTGAAAATGAAAAACTTAAAAAATTTCGAAAAACTGTGCGAAAATCTCAAAAGTGCCATTTTTTGGACACCCACTAATTTAACATTTTTAAAGTAAAGGTTTAAATATTACAGCAATAATATAAATTTTCCAAGCAAATATTCTGATATCTCGCACTTCCTCTGATAGAATGTCAAAATTAAATTTTCTCAGTTCAAGATTACAAACCGTTTTTAACTCCTTGACCTATAAAAACAATATTTACGTCAATGAGATCATCGATGGAGGGGGCAGGACTCCATATGGTTCACTTGTGGCACCTTATTCACCTATGGACTTCTCACGTATGGGCTTCACCACTGTACCTGATCCAAATTTTCTATTACTCCACCTAAGTCATAAAATATAATTCTATTTTCTGGTCCAAATTTTTCACGAATATTATGGATAGCGGCTCTAGCATATTTGTAATGAGATTCTGTTGCCCCCAAAGCAAATGCCACATTTTGGGGATGAATCTAATAATTTTAAACAAAATTTTAAGATTTTTGAAAAAATAACTGCGCGCCGACATTTGTGGATGAACTTTTGTGGCCCCGATACTTGCGGATGAACATTTTCGGACCGACATTTACGGATTGTATCGGTTTTTTAAAAAATAATTCGAATAACCATTTATGAAAAGAAAATATGTTCTTTTTGTTTATTTAAAAAAGTTTATTTATTTATTAAAGTAAATTAATTTTCTTCCTGCTGTTCCCATTCATCAAAATTGTTCTGAGTCAATCTAGAATTGCATACAAAACCATAATCAAGTTTTGATCTGTAGGTTGTCCAAGTTTTTCTCGACTTCTTTCCTATTAAAATTACTTCGCGTAACCGGGACTTTTACGTGCATTTAACGGAATGGATTGACCCTACCCTTTTCGAAACGCTCGAATCTTTCCATAATAAGAAAACAATCTCTACTAAATGTTTTAGTATTTTATCAAACATCTGTTTTTTAATGCAAATTGTTAAGGAGCTGATCGAAAATTGAGAGAATTTGGAAGATTAAAAAATCTATCGTACTTCTCAATTATGTTTTATTGAACGAAAATAAATTAGATCTTTCCTGTGCTAGTAGAAATCCATTTGATTTTATTGTTTTTCTTTCATTTTTAAATTAAACGGTTAAAAAAAATAAAATTCATCATCATTTTATACATGTTTTAATGATACTTTTTTAAAACGTTAGAGCAATCCGCAAATATCGGATCCACAAATGTCTGGTCCGCAAATGTTCGTCCGCAAATATCTGGTCCGAAAAAATTTATCCACAACTGTCTGCGCGCCAAATTAACGAACCTTTTTGAGACCAGGAGTAGTATATTCATTTGTTAAATTATACCTCTTTAAAATTTTTAATAATTTACAATTGAATTTTTGACCTCTCAAGTTATAAGTCGGAGTTTGATGGTCATAAGCCATCTAAAAAAATTCAAAAAATAGGAAAAAGAAAATTTCATTACCAACTCATCTTCACAAAAACTAGTGTTATCTAATGATGTATTGTTGAGAAGAAAATATGGATTTCCAAAAGCACTAAAAATTTTTTTAAAGTTAATAAATTGGTAAAAATATAAATTCAGAGGCGGTTTTAACAAGTCAGGAGTTTTTTAGATAGAGCCACCCCCCCTCCCTCATACATGGAGGTTACCTCCGATATGGAGTACATTACTTTTTGTAATCCTCGTCAAAACAATTAATAGGCACTTGCTTAATGTATCTGATAACAATGTACAAAAATAAACTTAAAACCAGTATAAAATTTCTAAAATAAAAACGAGTACCGGGGGCCGAGCACCTCTGCGATTTCTCCGAGAGTGACTCCGAGCGGCCGAGCGTTCCGAAACCTACTTAAAAATTTGAATTTTTTATTTTTAGAAAGTTTTACACATGTGTAAATTTACGAAGTTTAGAAAAAATTTCCAATTCGACCCCCTTCATTCGGTCAAAATTTAAAACTTGCTTCTGATTCGTGTTCCCCATATCCGAGTTACAGACACACAGACAAACATCATACGTTCAGAGTAGTAGAATTTTAAAAAATAATAAAAATCAATAATAAAGTGTCTTACATTCTGCGAGACCATCTGGACATTTTATGGCATTTTGCTCATCTGTTTGAGAACCTTTATCTCAAAGCTATTATGCTATATAAAAATTGTGTATAGAATATGTTCTAATATATATGTTGCACTCGATCCAGAGATTCAGCTAACTCTGAACCAGATAGCCGATCGTGAAACATCGATCTCCTGAATATTCAACATCGGCTACTCGATTCAGAGTCAGCTGAAACTCTGGATCAGGTGTAACATATATAGTATATTTAAAAAATACATAAAAAATAAAATTAACACAACTCAACGGATCAAGGAAACTCTTGATCCATTCATGGAAAACACCACTCCAGCTATTATCTTCTAGTAAGATTTTAAAAGATTCATTTTGGACCATATGCATAAATAGGATTTTCAATTTATTGTCTCAAAAATTCGTATTCACTGAATCATAATTATGCAAGAATTTTTATTCTTATACAAGCACAGCATCGATTCCCTCCAGAAAAACCCAATAGTTATAGTTAGACGGTGAAAATTCTCATTTTAATTCATTTTCGCTTCAATACCCCCCCCCCCCCTTGAATCAAAATGAATCAAGGTCAGAGGATTTTCAATATCTGTCAATGCGCGTTTATTCCCAGCATAAAAACCCAGGGTGAGCCATTTTGCAAAGATTTGACACAACTCTCAAAGCCGAAGCGGTCTAAATACAAGGGAACATCTAGAACCGTGAATCACCGATTTTTCAAATTTTTATAAAATTACATACTGAATAGTGGATTTTATGTCCTCTTTTTATGACTACGTTTGTTTGCAAGCTTGTGATATAAACATTTCTATATTCTTATTTACAAATATTACTTTTTCTATTTTTATACAGTATCGAGCAACTGTCAAAACTCATATCTTAGCTTCAAGATAAGCTTTTTCGACACGATTTTTTTAGTATACAGTAACCATCTATGGAGATTCTTGTCGTTTAGTTAATTTTATATCAAATTTTCAGATTGTGTATTACAACGAAAACCTGAAAATTTGCTATAAAATTAACTAAATAACAAAAATTTCCATAGATGTGATTTCCCGAAAAACAACCTATATGTTTTTCGGGAAATCACGAGCTCAGGAAGAAGAAAAAAATACGTAATTTTCAAAATGCTACTCCTCCGACAAGGTAACAGATTTTTGAGAAATTTACTTTTATTGCCTGATTTACAATATTAATTTATTATTGAAACAAAAATTTAAAAATTTTTTTCTTCAAAATCCTGAGCTCGTGGTTTCCCGAAAAACAACCTATACACAAAGTTGTTCGCCATGATCTCAGGAACAATTTTGTAGAATATCACTTTCTATGGAAAAAATTTCTGCTTTGTATTTTTGTTCTGTTTTGAAGAATCTGTGTGAAAATTAGTGAGGCACACACTATTCCCTTTCACCCTGTATATCCATGCTTGTCATAGGAACGAATAATGAAACTAACTTGTTGCTAATAGTTTCCTAATTTTCAGGCAATAATATAAACAGGCGACTTAAGCATGTTTCTTTGTTAAATGTTTAGAAATAATTTAACTTTAAAAAAAATTTTAATGGAACTCTATCGTTTCTCAAGATGGGTAAAACACAATACTAGAATTTTAATTGCCTTCTTCTTCTTATTATTTTTAATACACTTCTTAATCTTATTAAAAGTGCATATTTCGAGAAATAAAACTATGTAAATTTTTTTAATCCAAGTACAGTCAATTCTCGATAAGACGTTATCCTAGGGCTAGTGGCGTAGGCAAGAGTCAGGTGCCCTTCCCCTGAATGGGACGAAATTAAAAAAATCTCTGCACATTTTTTCAAGCGACATGGGGTATATTTTTGAAAAACAATTTCGGTACTAGGACAAACATTACCGTTACGGACAACCGTTAGAAATTGATCTATTACGGACAAAATTAATTCGAACAATTTAGTTAGGCCTTAAAAATCTTTAAAATGACGGCAACGGTTGCCTGTAAAAATTGACCTTATCGGTCGTCTTCGATAACTGTAATGGAAAACACTAACGGTTGTCGTTGATAGAGATTGTCCATAACGGTAACGTTTATTCTAGTGCCAAAATTTCCCTGTTTTTAAAGCGACAATATTTTTGAAAAAAAATTTATAAAAATTAAAAAATCAAAAATAGGAATCCTTAGGAAATTTCAGCGCGAGTGGGAGGACATGTGACATGTTTTTCGAAAATTCGTGCGTCATACCCCCGGAATATCTAGGGGTTGTAAATGTATGATCAAGAAAAATTATTATTTTTAGGTTATTTAAAGATAATTTGTCTGGTTTAGAGCTTTATAAAGATGCTAATATGCCAAATGGGGAACTTTTTTGTTGGGTTTTGACTACTTCAAAATACCATAACACAAGGGTATTTTTATTTATTTTTAAAATCATTTACATCAACTAATAACTCCAGGTTCCGGTTATAAACCAAACTTGGTTAAAACGTTGTGACTTTGGTCGTTTTTTGACAAACAATATTATGCATAACTCATCCATACCTCATATTCCATTGTTTCGAAGTTTATATGATTCTCATGAAAATCTTTTTCCTAAAACCATTCTGGCTTTGACTTATATTTATAGAAATATTTCCAGTAAATTTGATTGGTATTTTAAGGTATTTTAAAGTTTATAAGATGGTATAAGTTAATTTTTTAAGGCTGATGATGATTTGTACGTAATTGTAGAAAATTTGAAACATTTTTTAAGAAAATATAACTCAAGCGAATCTCATTATTTAGGGTTTCGGTTTAAACCGTATTTGGTAAGTTTTAAGATGGTCAACTTTCCTTCGGTCACTAGTACTTCTATCAAAGTCTTGAACTCGATCTTAAAATAAAATCAGATTCGAACTCGAAAAAAATTTAACCATTGACACCCTTGCTCCCTATCCGCCCGTCCATCGATTCATCCGTCCGTCTATCGGTCCGTTCGTCCGTCCGTCCATTCGCTCATCAGTCTGTCCGTCCATCTACCCATCCATCCGTCCGTTCGTCCATCAGTCTGTCCGTCCTCCCACCCGTCCATCAGCCTGTCCGTCCATTCGCTAATCAATCTGTCCTTCCGTCCATTCGTCCATCCATCTGTCCGTCTGTCTTTCTGTCCGTCTGTCTTTTTGTCCGCCCGTCAGTCCGTCCGTTCGTCCGTCCGTCCGTCTGTCCATACGCCTGCCCGCTCATCAGTCTGTCATCCGTTTGCCCATCAGTCTACCCATCCTTTCGTTTGCCCATCAATCTGTCCTTCTATCTCTCCTAATTCGATTTCCAATTGGAACTTGAAACACTTGATTGTATAGCTACACGGATACAACAGTGGCGGTGCTGGCTATGCTCTTAGCAATAAAGCAATGAAACTTTTAACCGAAGCCATTGAAACAGATCAAAATTTTTGCTCCCACAGTAAATGGGAAGATGTTGGCCTCGGACAGTAAACTTTAACCCATTATCTTTTTCTGGACCCCAAATTTTAGGTGTCTAGAAAAGTTACAAATCTATCCAGAAAAGACTTCTGAAACAAATGGCGCTCAAAGATTTTTGCCGTTTCATTTTCATCAAATGATTAGTGGATATGTAGCTGGAGGTGATAATGATTTTTATTTGCCTAAAGATGAAAAATTGATCAAAGTATTTTTCGTACCAAGATCAACGGGATTCTCTAAAATCTAGGATATTTCTGGGATCAGCAAAAATTGGATTACAATACATCAACTTGACCCAAAACAAATGTTATTTATTGATTTTTTGTTGTATAAAACTCAAGTTTATAATAATAAAGAAATTTTGTTGTAAAAGCTTTAAATAGGATGCCTAATTTTGGGTCTTCATGATAGTCGGAAACAGATAATATACACATCTATTTCCCTGAATCAGGGTCAAGGAAGCATTTTCATGCTTTGGGAATGCGCGCAACTGATTTTTCGCCTAGAAATTACCTTAAAAAGTCGATTTTTAGAAGAAAATCGGAAAAATTTTTTCTATTTTTCGAGAACAGGATATAAATGTTACGCTCTTATTCTTATCAACACATATATGATCCTGTTTGTCGTTGGAGACACGAGTTGGGACTCATTCTATAGATTCTAAAACTGAATTGTTACAATTCTGTCCTGATTTTGTATGTATTTTGTATATGTTGTGCTAAACATGTGATTTTTTCCTATTTTTATCTTTCAATTATTTCTATTATTTATACTTTTAAGCTAGTATGACACTGCTCGCCAAGTCCATAAATCTTATCAGATGGCAAGAAAGTAGCTATTTGAATGTCAGAAAAAATCAGAAATCACCAGAAAAATTAGAAAAAATCAGACATTATCAGAAAAATAAGCATCCGATCCAAGTTTTCTAGACTTTGTTTCAGGACTTTGGTGTATTATAGACAATAGCTTACTTATTTGGTAACGCATTTATGTACTTCTTATCGTATTGAATATTTTAAGAGCTATACTAATGAAAATCATGTGTACAAGACGACTAAAACGTGGCATATAAATACGTAAAAATAATTTAACAATATTTATTTGAAATAAAAATGCAAGTCTGTTTAAGGATTCTAATATTAATATTCTTAAATCTTATTTATGTAATTGCTCAAACGTATAATGTACGGGATTTTGGCGCGGTCGGTGATGGAAAAACTGATGATACCACAGCTGTGCGCAATACTTTAGTCGCCGCAGCCAACAGTAATGGAGGTCGAGTAGTGTTTGATGCTGGATATACTTTCTTAAGTGGTTGTGTAAATGTGTCCAGCAATGTTATTTTTGATGTACGAGGGACTCTTCTTGCGCAGAATGATTCAAAATATTATGTTTTAGTGCAACCACTTCCATGGTAAGAATCTTAATCAAAAAGAGACGCTAACCAGTGTTAGGGATCATCCAGATATTACGTAATCAAAATTTTCGGTTTTTGACCCCCTCCCCCTGTAATCAACCTTAATCATTTGGCTACCACCCCTCCCCTCCCATGATTACGTAATCAATGGCAAAATCTTTTCAATAAAAATTAAAGCCTTATAAACAATTTTTATAACAAAAGTATGATATATACGACAAATGCTATTTGGTTTTAAATTGAAAAAATTGCTAACGGTTTTTCGAAATTAATTAACCCTACCTTTACACATGAAATGTGTAAAGGCAGGGTTCATTTTGGTGAATCCTGTATTATAGGATGGGCGGAGGACAAGACTATGAAAATACTGGCCAAATGGAATGGCAACCCGTCGTTCGAAGCTATAATGCGCAGAACATTACTATAACTGGAGGCGGTATTATAGATGGTCAAGGTCAAGCTTGGTGGGATTGCACCCACACAGCGAATACAACATATAATAGGCCACCTTGCAATGGACTTTCTAGGTAAATAATTTTATACACAAACATTTTTGAAGCTCATTTTTTAAGGGGCAGTTCGCCCGATTGAGTGAGAGACTTTTGCATTCCGACATTTGAGCACCGGACATTTGCGCTCTTAAAAATGGCTTTTTATATAGGTTGAAAAAAGGCTTTTTATATAGGCCAACAGAAGTTCGGGGTGCAAATGTCAAAGCGCAATTGCCGGTGCGCAACTGTCGAAGCGCAACTGTCGAAGCGCAATTGTCGGTGCGCAAAAGTCTTTCAGCCGCTCGATTTGGGGTTTTTTAATCGGGCGAACAGTCCATTTACCTTCTTGAAGCCCGATCAATATTCTAGACCTCAACTTGTACGTCTACATAATACGGTGGATATCGAAATTTACAATATCACGTTGACACGAAGTCCTAGCTGGACATTACATATAGCGAACACCACAAATGTGCATATACATGATATGGTAATCACGGCACCTCGTTATAGTAAGAACACCGATGGAATCGACATTGATTGTAGTGTAAATGTGGTTGTCGAAAACGTATATTATGAAGGAAGTAAGGAAAAATACCAAAATAACCAAACAAATACAAATAATTTATTAAAATACATACAATGTGGCGCACAAAAAACCGGACACTTAAAAAAATTTTAAATATAGTTTATTTATCAAAAACGACAACAATAATCATTCAAAATGGCCTCCTTAAAAGTCCCACTAAGCTTAGGCTTAAGACTTAGACTCAAGGCTTAGGCTTAAGGCTTAGGCTTAAGGCTTAGGCTTAGGCTTAAAGCTTAGGCTTAGTATTTTAATGAATTATATAGTAGTGGGGCCACTCTGTACTCATAAAAATGGTTTCTAGGTGACGATTTTATTGCTATTAAAAGTGGCGTTGATTACCTTGGAAGAACATTTGGCCGTACATCAGAAAATATCTTGATTCAAAACTTGACCAGCAATTTTTCTCAAGGCCTTGGTATCGGAAGCGAAGTGGCACATGGTGCTCGAAATGTGACGTTTCAAAATATCAGATTAAATAATGCTCATTTTGGTGTCAATATTAAAAGTCATCGGATGAGAGGAGGTAATCGTTTTGAAAGTGGAATGTCACTTTCAAATTTTATCGCCGCACTTTTCTTAAGCTAGCGTCTTTGCTAGATTTGATGACAAGATGAAACCTTTTATTCCTGTCAACTTCTAGTTAGTTGGGAGATAAAAGATGAAGAGTGGGAGGTCCCTAGTTTTCAGGGAGAGATTTATTTTGTAGTAAAAAGTGTATAAAATGAATGAATGAATTATGGCCCTAGATTATTTTCCTTTATATACTATTTGGGCGAGACTTGGGGAGGCTTAATGAGGCCTAGGTTGGCTTCTTCGAAGTCTGGACAGACCTCGCAGAGGCCTGATCGATCAGGCTTCATGGAGAGTCTAGGCCGGAAGTGGAGGCCTCGGCAGGCTTCAAGGAAGTCTGTACTTTTGTGTCTTCTTGGGGATAATGCGTAGGAACGATGCGCTTCGCGCACGTGCACTGTTTTAAATTATTTTTCTAATTCAACTTTCAGGTACTATCGAAGACATCACTTTTCAAAATATTTATTTACATAATACCCAATATTCGATTATCGTAACAATGACGTATTATTTGGGAACAAGTGCTAATCTTCCAGTCACTAATCAAACAGCAACGCCTAAATTTAAAGTAATTAACATTTCTTTTTGACTTCTATGCCCAAACTTCATCTTTTTGAATAAAGAGAAAAGGATGGGCAGGCGAATGACAGTCGATTTTTCTTGGCAGATTAAGTAAATTTTTGTTGATTCCAGCCTATCAACTTTGGTCGATTTCAGCCGATTACACCTGAATATGACGTATTCAGACTAGTTCCGTTGATTTCAGTAT
Source organism: Acrobeloides thornei (assembly GCA_034699885.1). NCBI lineage: Eukaryota > Metazoa > Nematoda > Chromadorea > Rhabditida > Cephalobidae > Acrobeloides > Acrobeloides thornei. The sequence goes on along the minus strand of JAQGCP010000798.1, from coordinate 4,749 downwards.
ATTATACCCGATTTCCACTGATTTTGATCGTTTTAAACTGTTTGTGTAAATTTCTGCTTATTTTTAATCGAATCACGCTATTTCATACCATTTTTCGGTTACGGTCAATTATATTCAGTGTGCTTTCTGAGCCAACTCTCTTGCTTGAACTGAATATAGAGGCGTTCAATAGGGAGTGTCGGGGGATATAGCCCCCCAAAACCGAAAAATCTTGAAAAAAAAACTTAAGAGATACCCTTTATGATTTTCGCCGCTCGAAGACCGGCAAAAAATGCATCATACTGATTTTTCCGATAGACACCCCGAACCGACCCTTCTGGGTACGCCACTGACTGAATCTTATCCAATGATAAACTCTATAACTGTCAATGATTGGTTAGTTTTCGATTTAAGATTTAAGACAGTTCTCAGTCAGTCGGTCGGTTGGTTGTTTGGTCAAATTTGGTTCAGTTTATCGGATATACAATTGTTTTTTAAAGTTTTTTAAATCGTTAACTAATTTTAGAATATTAACATTAACAATATTTACTCCGAAAATGGAGAATATGGATGGTATCTTGATGGGCTTTCAGAAAGTGTAATCAAAGAGACGCATTTTCATAATATCAACATGTCTATAAAGTACCTTCAATCACCAAGCGAATGTCACAATATTATTGGCACTTGTGACAATTCGACCGTATTTCCTCAATGCCCTAGTTGCCTCATAACTCCAGGTAATGGAAAGTGAAAACCAAAAGACAAAGAAAAGATAAAGACGTTATCGAAAAAGTTCGGATATCGAAAGAAAAAGAAATAGTGAAAATAATGTGATTGAACTTGAATCATACCTGAAATCCGTGAATTAGTTGATTCAAGCGACTATAACGATTAGATCTAGGAGCCATACAATCGAGGCACTTATTTGGCAATCACATTTTATCGGTTTTGTCTGATATGTCTCCATAATCCAAATATATACGAAGTAGTGGTGACACTAGCGATCTAGGATGAGACGGACTAGAGTCCCATAAAATCGACTGAAGTTTTAGTTGTTAACACAATAAAACATTTTAGCATGTAGATGCCCATCTGGAGGTATTTGGCATCAATCAACTACCAATCCTTGTAATTGCTACAGATTTATTGAAAATCAACTAGACTGGACTAGTGCAAATAATGCATGTATTGACCAAAGTTCAACCTTGCCGAGTATTGATTCAGCCTTTGATAATAATGAGTTGTTAAGTATGTAGTGTTTTTAACCAAAACTATAGAGTGCATAGATCGGCAAGGTGGGGAAGGGGCCAACTCCTTCCCTAAATCAGGATAACTTTCTAGGACAGTAGTATGGATCGAGCTCTACAAAATCAGAAAATCTCAACTTTTGAAACGGCTACTAGCGCCCGTATGATTAAAAACAAAACAAAGTTTGCTTGTTTTTTTAGCCTATTTCCATTAAAAGTTATAGCGCATAGAGTAACAACACCTTTATTTATAAACTATAGATATCTGGCTTCCAAGTAAGTAGGTTATGTCGACAACAATCCCACTTCTAATAGTGAACATGGGGGTGATTCGTGTTCTACACATTTATATAACAAGGAACCAAGTCCTACAACTATAACATGCTATCGATATTTTCGCCGGCAGACCTGATAGCTTGAGGTAGTCTTTAGGCACCCAATTTTTATGGACAACTCATATGTTCGGCAGGGTCCATGAGGTGGTTTCCTTCAATTTTACGTCCATAGGGTGGTCCTCGTAAATTTTGAGTCCATGAGTGAGTGAGTCAGGGAGAGACTCCCCTTTACCGATCTATGATAGAGTTAACTAAAATAACTCAAACACTACATAATTCATTAAAATACACATTTATATAACAAGGAACAATAACATTAATGAATCTTATTGCTCATTGTTGTATAAATATGTATTTGAGTTATTTAGTAATGATTTTTTTGGCGACATCGTAGTATTAAATTTGTTTAAGTAAACGCGAAGAATCTAACTGGGTGTTCTCAAATCTTCATTGGTTTGCAACAACAGTCGTCAAACTTATGGTCTTGGGTCAATAATGATACTTCTTCGTATAGAAATTGGCAAAATGGTAAGGCTTAAACAGTTGACAACAATCTATGTTATTTTAATTTTTATGTTATCCCGATAATAATAGCAATAACCAATGTAGTCAAATGAATACAGCTGATGGTACTTGGACAAATGTTGATTGTGCGGCAAAAGGATGTTATATTTGTGAAATTAAAATAGACATATGATCAATTATTTTTTTACCCATTTTTTAATTGTAGAAATGAATGTAGACGTTTTAATAAAAAGTGATATTCATAAAAATTGTAACCCGTAATCTCCATTACAAGACATACTATTTAACGCGGCGCGCGTTTAATAGTAATGGAAACTAAAGCGCAAAGTTCGAACTTTGTTGTTTCGATCGATCGTGTCGATAAACAAGTTCGAACTGACTATCAGGCAAGCCAAAGGTGCGCGTCGAACAAACCCCAACTTTGCTCGAAATAAATTCTACTTCTACTTTCGCTATTTTGAATTTGTTTGTGATTATCTACTATTACCTATTTTAGGTGTGAAGCATTCTATCTATTTATTGTGTTATTTTATTTGTTAATAAACGTTTTTGTTTCGAACTCACAGCAGAGGTTGACCATATTTTTGGCAGAGACGTACGATTGTACTCCCTCTCATTATGACGCGTATGACTTTCTTGGGGTAAATTTATGCGGGGAATCGATTGCGCACATTCCAGAACCTGAAAGTACTTCCTTGGCCCTGATTCGAGGAAAAATTGGGTTTTTGAAAATGCGAAAAATTACAATTTTCGCTTCAAAAACTCAATTTTTTCTGAATCAGGGTCAGAGAAGCATTTTAGTTTCGTAAATGCACCCAATCAATTCCCCGCATAGAAAGAAGGAAAATGCAAGTAAAGAAGATTAAGCAAAAATCTTCTTCTTCTTTGCTCGGACAACAGTTTATGAATCATAATAATGTATAAATGCAAATGTTATGAAAATAAGGTGATCATGGTTTGTACCAATGATTCATTTTTTCGATAATGCGAATTTCCATTCATTGACAAAAAATAGAAATATATGACTTCCGGATTTTTTTATTATCTAAAAACCTTATCTATTATTATATAAAAGTCAAAATAATTTTATTGTTTTAAATTCATTTACGCCCTCCGTCCGACAGTCCGTCCAAAGAAAAATAAGGTTTTTACCTACAGGGTGAGTCAAAAGTCATCGACCATCAGTTTTTTGAGGATATCTCGGCCATTTGAAAAACTTTTTCAATAATTTTTTTTCAAAATACTCTAAATTTCGAGCTCTACAAATTTTTCTGAAAAAATTTTTGTTGTGCAACCCTTCCTTAAAAACGCCATTCAAAGCTTCAATCAAGGAAAAAAGGACCTCGAAAATTTTTTAGATTCGGAAAGAGCATGGGGAAAAACGGTATTATCCAAAAAATGCCTTTGATCTAATAATTATTAACATAAAAGCCTTTTTTAATGCAAAATCAATTCGGCGGCAAGCAGATTTGTAACTGCCATTATTTTTAAAAAAGTTACCACTATTTTTAAAAAATGATGTGGGCACCTTAGTGTTTATTAATTTATAGATTGATGCCATCAGATCCAAGCAATACAAATTTTTGGGAAGATACTCAAAACAATATAGTAACAGATCGAGATGAAGACATAGTTGTTACTGGTTTGAATATAGATCCACCGGAATTAGAGTAATTTCTTTTATTTTTTATCTTACAGAGTCCGCCAAAAGTTTGGAATATAAGAAATTTGAAAAGTTTCGCCTCCACGACAGTTTCTTTCGCGAAAGTTGGCGATAACTCAAATTTTTAAAATGGATAATGCAATTAGACTCAGCTCAACAAGACGACAATACACCCACCACTTTCCCTGAATCCGGATCACAAAAACGTTTTCACATTTCGGGAACGCGAGCAATCGATTTCTCGCATATAATTACCCCTACATGGCTCTTTTTTAGAAAAAATTTTTAGGTTTAAAATTTATGTAAAAAGTCTTAAAACTTTATAATCAACACAATATAAACACGAGTATAGATCGGAAGCGAGTCTAAGCGCTCGGATCCAACTTCGTATATTAAATTTTAGTAAATGGGCTGATGCAAACTTTGAGCAAAAATTATTGGAAAATATTATTAACGGAGAGAAATTTCTCCGACCAAGAAAGTTTCAACGACGAATTATTCCATTGATAATGCAAGGTCACTTTTTTATAAATTAAAAAAACGGAGAACCGAGCGCTTTCGTGCCCGGAGTGGAAAAAAGTTGCATTTATTACCCATACTACGGATCTCAGTCTTCGGTCTCGCTACCGAGTACAGCTCGGCCTCGTTCAGAGTATACGTATTTCTAATTTTTTGAGGGGGGGGGGCAAAAACAATCGATTTCTGATGGGAATAGCACCTGCAAGAATTTATATAACCCGAGAGTCTTGCCACTCGGCCATGAGGGTAACTTCTAACACGGTGATAAAATTGCATTATAATCTTACGTTAAAACATGGCAAGGAGCTAAAAAATTTATCTTGAAGGGTTCCCCATGATTGTGGTGCCATTTTTCTTCTCTCACCGAGCCCTATCGATTGGTGTAAGTTGTAACGGGATTGGACTTAAAGGGCGAGTGGGACTTACCGAGAGCGTCATATTTAACTATGCCAAACAGTATATAACCCCCCATTTCATAACC
>JAQGCP010000797.1:0-14686 GCA_034699885.1 Acrobeloides thornei | reverse complement strand
ATTTTTTTCAAAAAATTTTTGCAGCATCGTGTTCAGCGTGAAAAACTGGTCAGAAAGAGACACAAATGATCAAGATGGGGAAGTGTTAAGCAAAATAACACCACACGTGCATTTTCCTTTTGTGAATTTCAGCTAATCAATTAATACTTGAGATGGAGCGTAGCTCGTAGTTTGTTGGCTTTTAGAGGCTTTTCAAACGTATGATTTTTTGTTAATCAGTAATTTGTTGCCGTAAAACATTCACATGAATAAATGGACTTTATTTTTTGTACATCCGTTTATAAATCGGATTTTATGCTTGACTATAAATTTTTTTCTCTCAATTCCATTTAATGACTAGCCCTAAGGATGTACAAAACAAAATGAGTCATTTCTGACGCAAATTGCGTCAGCAGGTTTTTACTAGAAACATAAAAATTTTAATGTATATGTGTTATTAGTCACTTGAAAACCTCTCTCCCATACTCAAAAAGCCTGACTCAAAATGCGTCATCTGACTTAGTACTCACTCTAACAACAATAATTTATATTAAATTTTAAAGATTGGATGCATTTTAATTTCGTCAACTCCCCAGTGTTACTTGTTAGGCGAGGACTTTTGTCCCCTCCCCCCGCTTGTATAAATCCAGCCTTTTCAGCGCATAATTTGCTCCATTCGCGCAGTTGATAATGTCAAAGTTGAAACTTTGGATATACTTTTTTTAGAATAGACTATAGCTAGCGATGAATGAATCAGGAAACGATAAAGACAAGCTTGTCAAATCAATAAAGCACAAAATAAACGCCACTGCAGGTGCTGAAGGAAATGAAGGCTGCACTCTAGCGCAATTCGAACAAAATTATAGGTATAAGTTTGAAGGGAGTAGTATTTTTTAATGGAAGAGATAAATTTTCGTAATAAGCTTGAGATAGAGAGCCTACGCACGGCACTAGGACAATTTTTACAAAATACAATATTGTGGGAGGGGGCAAAAGTTTGATTGCGCGCACTCCCGAAGCGTAAAAACGTCATATTGACCAAGTTTTTGAAAAATTGCCTATTTTTTCGCTTTTTTAAAGGGGGGAGTACAGATTGAGGCCGGATCTCGAAAAATTTTTTTCTCAAAATTGGCTGACTTTTGGTACTCGGGGGTTTCCGGGCACGAGAAATCGATTGGCGCAGGTCCCGAGTTTCAACAAAATTTTTATGACCCCTTATCGGGAGTAGTGGTGAATCCGGACCGATCTGTACGCTACTAATCCGAAGTAATACCTATTCTTTTATAGAGAGGATTGGGATGCTAGTTTAACTGATATTGCTAAAAAACTTGGCTATTCCAACTATGTTGAGATGCTCGATGAATTCAATGATGTGGTTCGGCTTAAATTCAACATGCAAAAATCCGATATGATGATTTATCCTGTCACACAGCAAGCTACTCAACACCAAATGAGCTTGATTAATGAATCCAAATCTAGGAAGTAGTGATTTTTTGTATATGATTTGTTCTAATACTTAGCTTTTTAGGTTAAATAAGTTAATCAAGTACAAGCCAATGAATGTTCTGCTGCCGAAAAATTTGACTTATCAGAACACTGCTCGAGGCAGAATTCGACATTCTTCAGCCTCGATTCATGCTCGTCACGCTGCGAATAACACTTTTGCTAATCAAGGAACGAATGGACATGCTAGTTTCAACACCACAAAAAGCAATGTTAAGCAAAAGAATTCAGCAGCACGTTTTAATAGCTCTTCGCATCGAACTTTGCTAAATGGTTAGTATAGTCGGCGTCAGTAGTATCCGGTGTTTGTATCACTATAATTTACAGCCTAAGTGATCTGATATTAAATCATTTTTAAGATCAGAAACGTACTTCTGTGAAAGTATCCCGACCGAAATTTTCTCTTGCCGATAACAGCACCAATTCAGACGACTCTGAAGCACGATATCTTTCGATGGGTTCCGATTTTAATCCTCAACATCCTAAAAGTACTTCAAAAGTTAAGTTGAACATGGTTTCTGATTCGAGTTTTGCCCGGAATGCTTCTTTGCCGCAAGAGGTCGAGTTGAATTTTGAAAGTCAAGTAGAAGACATGAATATGAAAGTTGGGAATAACAAAGTTAATGTTGAGTTTGAAACTCTAGCACAGCATTATGTTCTTGTTGCACATGATGTAAGTGTTGAATAAGAGCTTGGTTTTATCGTTTTGGAGATCACTATGATTTTGAAATTTTTTTACCCTTTTCTTTCGTTGAGGTATGCCTTGTTATTATCTAGAAATTTATAGATTTATGTAGTCCTGCGTGCTTTTCTGAAATCTAGTAGTAGTAGAAAATCTAGCTTTCTGGAAGCTGGATGTGAAATAATGGACTTAGAAACTGTGCTTGATCAATTGCCTTACAACATTAAACTCGAATTTATGGATCTTTTTGCTATTCTTCTTATGTTTTTTGAACAGAATTTTGAGATAATTGAAGGTAGATTTTTATCTGTACAGGGTGAGCCAACAAAAAATCGTACTTTTGCGTTTTTTTGGCGAAAATTTTTTTAAAATCGCATGAAAATAATCCTTTATATGTGATTTTTGAAAAATAATTTTTTTATTTTTCACCAAAAACTCAAAAGTACGGCTTTTTTGTTGGCTCACTCTGCACTGTTTTGTTTGAAAGATTTGCATATTTTTAGCTGTTTTGAATGGTTGGCCGCATGTTAAAATTCTTCCTGTTAAAGGAAAAGATCCTATTTTAGAGGTATTTTTTTAGCATCCCGTCCGATCTGGCAAGTTAAAAAACGTTGGGCCAGCAGGATCGATCCTACTAGGGCGAAAATTTCAATATACAAAAAAAAATTTTGCCTAAAAACGACCCCTTTTGGAGTAAAAATGTGCGGAGAATTCGAATTTGGCATTCATAAAATTCCTCGGATTTAAGAAAAGCTGTATATCGACGCGAAAATTCGAGAAAACATATATTTTTACCCCTTTTACCTTCGTTGTTAGGCAAAAATCTTATTTAAATACACAGGCTTTCCCTGAACCAAAGTGTTTTTTGCTTCGAAAATGTCAAATTCGGATTCCCTGCATTGTAGGATTGTATTTTTTTTAGTTGCATCGATTTTTTTAGCTTGATAAAATTACAAAACATCTCCTTTGGGCCTATGAATATCATTTTGTGGCGGATAAAATCGAATTTGGAGAAGTGAAACCCATTGAAATCTGTGGATTTACAAATCCAGATGAACCTATTGTTTTGAGTTTATGTGAAAACAAGGTTGTTTATAAGCAAATGAACAAGGAATTAAGGTAAAATGTTGTTTAATTTCGATTTTTTCCAAGTTCAAAATTGCCCAAATGTCCTTATTAACAAGATTTGACCTTATTTTTACACCATTTTAAAAAATAACCAAAAAAATTCTCAAATTTCTCAAAAAATTTCAACTATTTAGTTAAGATTTGTTATTTTTCCTTATAATTCCTCATTTTTCTTCCAGATTTTAAGAGGCGATATCTCGGAAATTCGCACAGGAGGTGGTAGTAGGACAAAAAGTGTTGCTACAAACTTGAAGCCTGAATTATTTTTAAGTACCTAGTGAGTGATTAACATAAAAGTTAGGTCCCGTGCCCTTATACTTGTAGAGAAATTGAGGAGTCATGTTTGGCGAAAATCGGCTTTCGGACCATTTAGTGTTTTATCATAACTTTTTTTTCTTTAAATACATTTCCTACAATTTCAAGCATGTTTTTACTGCCCGTCATTGCCCTTTCCAACGACACTAAGACTATGACCCAAGCATTTATAGTTTTCGAGAAAAATGGCTTTTTTTCAAAAAATAACGATTTTTGACCTCCCTCAAAAATTCACTTTTTGGGCTGTAGGTCGAAATTTTCTGAAGATACATGTATCGAGCCGCACATAAAAATAAACTAGAATTCCTGGCCGAAATCACTGTGACCAAGTCCTTTTTCAGAAGTCGTTCTCTAAAAAAATGTAAAAATCGCTAACGAAGTGGAGCGTGACCTTAAAACATAGGAGGGGGAGACCCATGGATGGATTTTAAGGCCGGAAAATCATTTTTTTATTTAGTGTGCCAAAAGTTCAGGCATAATTCCTGATTACTAAAAACAAAAAATTTCGGCATAGATTCGAATGAAACGAAAGGTTTGAAATGTTTTGCAAAATTTGGGTGTGTTTTTAAAAATATTCTTATTTTCGGAGGCAAATCTTTCTTTTTTTGCTCAAATGTCCTTATTTTGATTTTTTTGTGCTGACAACCCCGATCAAGTTTGATTTTTTAGAACCCATCAAGACCGATTTTCCAAATTAGCCAATCCTGTTGCTGGTCGAGGCTGTCTTTTCTGGAGCAAAAGCGATGGACAGTTCTTTCGAGCACTCATCCAGAAAGTCTATCCAACGAATGTGTATATCTATCTGGTCGATGAAGGAGTTTACTATCAAGCTGATCCGGAGCTACTTTGCTACTTACCTGAGAAATTCTATAGCTACCCGGCGTTTGCAATTCAGGCTAATGTGACTGGATTGTCGAAGAGATTGCACGAGTCACTTCAATTAAATGCATCGGATTTGGTGGGTTTAACACAGGAATGCCAAGAACAGTTGTTTCAAAATCAGCAAATCTGACTCCAAAAATCAGATTTTAGGAGCAAAAATCATCAAAATACTGATTTTCCATTATATTTCTTATAAATTTGACAAAATTTCGCATCTCAACAATCAGATTTGATACTGAAAAATCAGATTTTGCCAGATTTGACATCTTAAAATCAGCACTTTTCTGAAAAATCTTAAATTTTCTTTTTTTTAAATGACCATCTTTCAATAAAATTGTGCAAAAATTGCCATTTTTAACTCAAAAATCGTAATTTTCTGAGTATTTTCAGCAATAAAAGTTATTTCAGAAAAAAATTTTGCACCTGTTGGCGAAAACATAACATTTTTCATCTAAATTAACTATTTTTCATCAAACTTGCCAAGTTGGAATTTTTGACCAAAAATGTTCAAATTTTTATAAAAAATCGAATTTTTATAAGCATTTTCAACTTAAAAACAAGCATTTTTTAAAAATTTTCGCGTTAAGGTCATAGCCCAATGAAACCCCTGATTAATAGAGATATGATTTTCAGCAAAACCCAAAATACAAGACGTCAAAATGCATGAATATTAAGAGAGATGGAAAATGTCCGTTTGGTACAAAGTGTAGCTTTATTCATCCTGAAGATGAAGAAGAGAAAGTACAGTATAGTTATAGTGATGCTCAAAGTTACAAAAATTGAAATTTGTTACTGTTTAGGTTGGTATTGTGGTCGTGAGGTTGTGCGGCGCACTGCAGCACCCATCTGAGGATGCCATCCATAAATTACGTTTGCAGACAGCTAAAAAATTCGTATAATTTTTTAGTTCAGGTTGAACCGTCAAAATGACGAGTTTTCAAAAAATTCCTTGATAATGTTAAACATTAATAAGGGTTTATCAAAGAATTTTTTGAAAATTTTCATCACGTTGACAGTTCAACCTGAACTCGAAAATCATGCGAATATCGAAATTTGTCTTGGTTCCTTCCCATGTTTTTGCCCAAATTTTCGAAAAAAATAAGGGGAACCAAGCTAAAAAATTTTTTTGTTGAAAAGATTCTCTCATTCTTGGAGTCTGACTACGCCACTGATGACAATGGAGCCATATAGTGTTCAAAATTCGTATTTTATGATCAGTGACAAAATGGTAACTTTGAGCACATCCTTAGTTGTTTGATATACAGTCATAAACTAACTGTTTACATTGTTTTTTTTAAGAATCATCTCTATAAAAAAGCGCTAGCAACAATTGCGGACCGAAAAGTTGAAGCCAGATTCGATATCACCACGAAACCATTGTATGGCCTCAAAATTTGGAATGTACATTTAACGGTGCATCTTCTTAATCTTGTGGTTGATTTCCTTGATTTTATGGAAGTATATGTAAAATAGTTTTAAATTTTATTGTTTTTTGTTTATACTACTGTTTTTTGTTGTTCTTATACTTCAAATTTTTAAAAGTAAAATATTACTCGATGGAATATGAACTTGTCTGTTATAATATTAATATACGTTGGAAGTTAATGATTTTATGTTTTTTATTTCGTGTTAATGTTTCAACTTTCTCTTGATTCAAGTTTTTCCTTTTCACTTGAATCAATTTTTTGAGTTTATTGTTCATTATAACGACTTGCCTGACATTGTAATTCGAAATCGGAATGCAATCGCGTTTCTGATTTCGATTCGCTTCTTGTTCGTCTCTCGATTCCAAAACTAGAAATGAAACTTTGGCGCTTTGAGTTAAAGAGGATGGTGCACGCTCTAACAATTTTGAAGAACAGATTTTCGTGCCAATAATTAGATCTAATTGCAATTCGAGCAAAAATAACGTTAAAAAATCTTATGTTGCAAGCATTCTATGTAAAAGTTGAAAAAAGCAACTAAAATGTTGTTTGTATGAAGAAAATTTTATTTTTTTTCAACAAAGCTTTCAAGCGTTTCAAAAAATTTGGAACAAAAAACTTTTGAAAAACAATCACAAATTGCATTAATTGCAATTAGATCTAATTATTGGCACGAAAATCTGTTCTTCAAAATTGTTAGAGCGTACACCGTCCCTTTAACTTTTCCTCCTTTTCTTTACTCTTTGACGTTGTGCTCTTTTTGTTCTTACCTGATTTGACTACGATTATACGAAATAAATGATTTTACAAAGCTTTTAGAACGACTGAAGAGGGTCGCGAAAAATTTTGAACTCATCCTTTGCCTTTATGGTCAAAAACACTAAAAGTGACAAAGTCAATTTTCCGAAAAACCAAAAAATTTTCGTGTGTTAATTTTGCGCGCAAAAGATTCCTCGGAAAATTTGATATGGGAGCAGGAACATCCAGAAGCTCAAAAGTTAGTAGTTTTCTCGGAAGTTCGGTTTTCTCGCGGGACGTGTTTTAATGCAATTAAATCAGTTGAATTATTATTTAATAATATTTATAACCTTTAAAATTTTGCTTGGAGCAATTTTTTTCGTCCTTCAGAAGAATTTCGCTCATCCGTAACACCAAATCGTTCGTTGCGTTTTCATAGCAACATCGAAAATTTCATGTGTTCGCCGGCTGGCTGACCTTGAAAAAACATCCGATCACATCTCATTTGAAATGGCAGCCATTTTTTAAACAAAGTCGTTAAGACAAGGCCAGAAAACGGCTCCACAAAAAATCGCATCAGATGGAGCAACGTCCTTCGGCTATTTGCGGCTTCATGGGTGGCATTCGAAGAAGAGAGTAGGGTGGAGTCTTGAGGCTGTTCATTGTAGAATGACTAAGAAATGACCAATAAGGTGAAAAGGTATTCTAGATTGGTGTTAGAATAAAACTCCAATCTTAGAATAAAAAGGAAATTCAATGCCTAGTGGCAGTAGTTCTACTTTCTGAAAAAAATTTTGCAATTCATCCGTTCGAAATTTTTTTTGTTACATTCACAAGATGCCATTTGATAATTTTTATAACGGCAGCACCCCCATTTGTCCCAAAACATTTACGCACATTATATGTTTCCCCCAAGTTGTGAAATTCGCATATTTACAACATGGGGGAAATGTATAACGTGTAAAGTTGTGTTTATGATGACATAATCTTTGTTTATGAGAATTTCAGACACTGTTAATTGAAGATAATCAATAATCTCAGTTTGCACCACTCTAATAACGTGGAGCAAATCGGGTGCTGTATTATAAATCTCAAATATAAAATCTTTATCTTTATTTCATTTATAGACCGAAAAGTCTTGTATATATTCTAAGAAAGCATCTGGGAGAGAAAAAAAACACTGAGACTACACTTAATAGAAAAAAGATGAACATACAATATTTAGTGCCCAATAATAAATTCTCAACTGGCTTAATATTGAAGGGGTTTAAATTTTTTTACAGGGTGAGCAAAAAATTCGTACTTTTGCGTTTTTTGGCAAAAATTTTTCAAAAAAGTTTTTTTCAGCAATCGCATGAAAATACTCCTTATAGGTGATTTTTGAACAAAATTTTCACCAAAAAACGTAAAAGTACAGTTTTTTGCTCACCCTGTAATACAAAAATTTGATTCAGTTTTTAACAATTTTTAAATTTAAGAGCCCCAAGGAAACATAAATATAAGGCAAGAATATTTTTGTAATTTTTATAAAATGATATTTAAAAAATTATAGCTTTTCACCGGCTATTATTGCAAAGTCATAAAAATACAACAAAAAAATAACAAATTAACCGGACACCGAGCGCCTACAGCGCTCCGAGTGGTGCTCTCGACCGTCAATTTTGAAGTGGAGGCTGATTCGGCCCTTTCCTGCATTCAAAATCAAAAAATTCTTTCATATTCGTGTTCCCCATACCCGAAAATCCCCGTATACAAAAATCTGCCAATCTGGAGACAGTTCGATTTTTTCACCTTGGTCCCAAGGGATAAAAAATTTTTCACCAATCCTTAGATGTACCGAATTTTGCCCTTCACACGATGACGTATCGTGTAAAGGGTTTGGAGCGCACCTTCAAAAGTTAATCCAGACACACTCACGCACAGAAATTATTACACGTTTTATATAAGAAGACCTTGAAATTAAAAAAAGACCGGAAACATAAAAATTTTCATAAAAATACCCATAAAAAAATACTTGGCAAATAAATGTTTGAGTCAAAAATGTTTGAGTATTGGCACGAAAATCTGATTGGTTAAGCTCAAAATAAAATTTTGAAACATTGTTGGCTCAAAAAATAAAATTTTACAATCTAAAAAATTAGAATAATGTATTAGGAGTAATCAATGAATTTGGTGGTGTCATCGGTGGAGTCATGAAGCTTGACGTTAGCTGTTGTTGAAATTGTTGAAACAACGCAGCAAGATTGGGTTGTGTTGTGGCCAACGGGATAGCTCCAATTCCAGGGAACGAAAGCAGAAGTTGAGGCTGTGGCAACCTAAAAAAATAAAATCTAGAGTAGGTTTCGGTAGATGAAAATGTCATTAAAAATGGGATTTTCGCAAAAATTGAAGGAATAGAAATTTTTCAAAGGACTAACAATTCAAAAATTGATAAAAGCCTACACTGGAGATGTTGGAGACATTTTCAATGTATCCATAAATGTACTATTGTTGACGTTAAGAAAATTTTGGGGATTTTGTACACCACATCCATTGACGATTGGAAGCATATGATTTGGAAGAATCTCTGTTGTAGGGCTTGGCAAGACTGAATTCTCGGGCTTCAGTTGAGTCATATTCATAGACATCATCCTGAGCAGATTCATCATCTGGTCTGGAGTCATGTTTGACAAATTTGGCAATGGACTCTGTCGTGGAAGATTTTGACCCAAGTCGTTGGCATTTGACGTAGAAATAAAATTCCGAAGAAATGCTTCATGCGAATTTGTAGCATGGAATTTGAGATCAGCATTCATGTTGAAACCGCTTGCCGAGGCTTGCGCGAACTGGAATCCTGACATTGTGTTGAAATTCGAGAAACATGGGATGGAGGAAGAAGTGCCGGCCGGGGGAGATCTGTTTTCGACAGAAGAACGCTGTTTCTGCTCGACTTCTTTGTGCTCCTTCTTTGCTTTTTGCTGGTACCGGCGGAGCTTGATCTGTTCAGCCATTAGCTTTCTACGATTTTCCACCAGAGCGCACTAAAAAATGATAGTTTTATACTAAAAATTGTCAAAAATGGGTATTTTTGCACCCTCCCTTCGAAAAAATTAAAAAATAACCATTTTTTCCACTTAAATGATATTTTTTCACCAAAAATGGCTATTTTTGCCCCTCTCTGTTCTTGAAAAATTAAATGATTTTCCTATTTTTTCACTAAAAAATGGATATTTTTTGCCCCAAAAATGCACATATTTTTGTCCAAAAGATTTTTTCCGGATATTTTTTTGATGTTTCAATGGATTTTATCCAAAAAAGTAAAGGATGATATTTTTTTCTTGCACCTAAAACTCACTTTTTTGCACCTGTGCATTTGTTTGCACCTAAATCTCACTTTTTTTTCGCTTTGATAAGTTCGAAAAGACAAAAATTTTCCTGTCGAACTTATCAAAGAGAGAAAAAAAGTGAGATTTAGGTGCAAAATGCACAGGTGCAAAAAAGTGGGTTTTAGGTGCAAACAAGTGATTTTTAGGTGCAAGAAAAAATATCAAGTAAACTGCGTCAAGACTTACAAGATGGCATTCACAAGCCACATATGGGCATGTCGCTCTTTTATGCCCTCGAAGCGCATGTTTTTCTCCATGTGCACTACATCGAGCGCATTTTGGATCCCTGATTCTTTTTCCGCTTGAATCTTTCTTGCCTTCCGATGGATCCTTCTTGGCTTGACTCAATTCATAATTGAGTCTTCTTCGGTGCTCCACCATGCTACACTCTTTGCATATACACGTAGCATATCTAAAAATAACAATTTTTTGTACAAAATTTTTTTTAAAATCTCACCGACAAAAGGGTTTATGGCCTTTGCGAGGATGTTCTTCGCCATGGTTGAGACAGCGTTGACAAAAGTACTTCTTGTCGGTTATAGAAACTACATCAATGTCATCTTCGGGGGTGCTTGGTGCATCCAAAGCTAAAAGTTAAAAAATTAATTTTTCCACCTAAAAAATGTGTGTGCCCAAAAAAGTTAGTGAAACAAGTTTTGAAGTTTTTATCAATAGTCTGCTATCGATCTCCCCATTTCCCTAGTGGATAAACAACAACTACTCTAGCCGAAAAACTGCCAATTTCCAAATTTTACAGAAAAAAACGGCAATGGTACATTTCCCAAGTAAAAAATGAAAAATCATAAAAGACATTTCCAAGTTTTTACTTCGGCCCACTTCACTTTTACTTGGTAAAAAATTTACTTGGGAAGTGTTCACTTCACTTGGGAAATGTACCATTACCAAAAAAATTTAAATCCGTATCGATTTATTGTGCTACCGTAATCAGTCACTCTCATCTCTCTCTCTAATTTCTAACATTTTGGATCACCCATTGCGATGCAACATAAAACATTTCACATTGTTCCCCCATCCTATAAGAAGCCGAGGTCGCTTCGCGGAGTTTTTTTTCACACGAAATATGCATTCGACGAATCACATCAAACTATAATTTATTCGGCCTGCTCAGGCAATAAAAATTGAGGAAATTTTTTTCATCGTCAAAATTGTAGCGAATGGTTTTTTGTTGCCGCGACTTATGTGAGAAAAATATTGATTTTAATATGAGAGAGGTTCAAAATGGAGACATGAAAACGATCATACTCAATATCGAGGAGAAAATTTTGTCGGGAATTTCTTAAGGCCAAGTAAGAGCGTTGCCACCGGTTGCAACACTCATGTAAGAGCTTATGCAAGAACCATGCAAGTGCGGAATCATTGCCAAGAATATACATGAACAAGGGGTTGATATTTTAACCGAATAGAACTGAAACAGATGTTTTTTTTCGCAAAAAAGGCAAAATTTTTCAATTTTTTAAACAAAAATCGTCATTTTTTGAGCATTTTCAGCTTAAGTACAACCATTTTTCAAAAAAAAATTGTGCGCCTGCGGCGCTGGTTTTTGGCACTATTATTTTTTTCCTCTGCCCACCTATCAAAATTTCGAAAACTTAAAATTTATCTAATCTGAATCCTTATTCTGGATTTAGAATCTGAATTCGGATTCTGAATTTGGATTCTGAATCCGAATTCTGAGTTCGGATTCTTTTTTACCTAGAAATTCAACAATTGACAAAAATCCCATTTCACTTGGAACCACACACATTCAAATCAAAATACGGTAGAAAAATGAAAAGACAAAGTTTCCTCTTCTTTTTCTCCAACAAATTTTGCGCTGTCGCCGTGTTGCGAGTAAGGTTGCGTCGTCGGTGGAGAATTGATTAATTTGAAAACGAAGGAAAAATTTTTTATACACGGCCACCCAAGAAGAAAACTTGTGTCAAAATCTCCCTGATTAATGGTCCAAAAGGGGAACGCCGCCTGTTTGAAAGAAGATTTTTTGTTCAATTCACCGATTATAAGTGTTATTATAAGCTACACACCGATTTTTTTTTGCGACACTACTTGAAAATCTAATGGTAAAAAAGGTTATGAACGAAAAAATTTTGAACGAAACGAAGAGCCTGCATACAAAATTTTGGTTTATTTAAGGTTAATTTAAAAAAAGAAAAACGCATTTTTTATAGCTCTCGACGAGACAAACAAAATGACACCAAAATTATCCGATTTGAAAATTGTTTTGGGTTATTGAAACAAAAACCATGAATCAGGGATTTCGTTTCAATAACCCAAAACAATTTGCTCCCTACACAACTAAATCAAACTTTCGACACGTTAACTATAAAGTGAGATGCTCACACCGTCATTTCCAACTTTTTGTTGGCATTTTAATGCTTTCACGAACAACTTTTATCGTTGTCTTTACGTTAAAGGAGATGACATTTGTAGCCTAGTCCAAGAAAAATTTTTTTCTAAAAAGATCATTTTTATGGGTAAAATCGTGCGAGAAATCGATTGCGCGCATCGCCGAAGCATGAAAACGTCATCCTGACCTTGATTCAGGAAAAACTTTATTTTATATTATTTGATGAAATAAATTTTTCAACGATTGTTGATATAAAAATAAAACAAAGTTTTCCCTGAATCAGTGTCAGGATGACGTTTTCACGCTTCGGCGATGCGCACAATCGATTTCTCGTATGATTTTACCCCTAAAAATGATCTTTTTAGAAAATTTTTTTCTTGAATTAGTAGGCCATAAATGCCACCCCCTTAAATTTTTTTAATTTTTCAAAAATTACTAAAATGATCAAACCCACTGGTTTGATTGGAAAGCAGTGCATTGCTGGACATTGGATTTGTTTGAATTAAAGACGATTGAAGCATTTTTGGGAACATCTGGTTGGCAAGCTAAATAAAATGTATTAAAGGGGGTGCCGTTTGAGAGGCCCTAAAAATTTTTCTCCAAATTGGCTGATGTTTGGTACCTGGGGGTTTTCGGGCACGAGAAATCGATTGGCGCAAGTTCCGAAAATTTTTTGTGACCCCCTAAATTTTTTAGCAAAAAATTTAATTTAGGGGGGGGTGCCGTTTGCGGCATGTCCAACCTCCCCCCCCCTCGGTAACACAAAATCAGCCTCTAAAACTTTTTATTTTTTGAATTTTATGACGCCTGACTTTTCGCTTCAATACTTTTCTCCTTGATTCAATGGGAAGAGCAGAAAATTTATAGTTTTTTTAGTCGTAAATTTATAACTTACAATGAAAAATGAAAATTCCAAGCTTTACTCAAAATAGAAAAGTTTGTGAACAAGATAGTTGTATAATAAAAATGTGGAAAAAGTTGAGGTCTGTGGCTAGATAGTTGATACAATTCTCCAAGCCTAAAATTTTAAAAACTAGTTCAAGGACCAGTGGATATCATGTGATAGTGCACAAAATTTGGAGCATTTTTTGCTTTTACGGCACTACTTGAAAATCTAACCGTAAAAAGTTATGAGCTAAACAAAAAAATTAATTCAAACGAGTTTGAACATCGAAACGAAGAGCTTGTAGATCAATCAGGTTGTTTATTTTCATGATAAAATTCAAAATCCTTGAACATTTACAACCTGATTGATGTACAAGCTCTTCGTTTCAATGTTCAAACTCGTTTGAAAAATTTTTTGTTTCGCTCATAACTTTTTATGGTTAGATTTTCAAGTAGTGCCGTAAAAGCAAAAAATGCTCCAAATTTTGTGCTCTATCACATGGCAGCATCAACTCCCCAAAAATGTGGACTTTGTCCTTTACATCACGACTCGAGAAATATACCCAAAACAATTTTTCAAGACAATTATTTACATTTAACACTTCCAAAAATGATACGGTAGTGTCTCTAACTATGCAACTGGGCCATTCTCGCGTCTGTTGCTCGAAACAGACTGACTATCAACTACAAGACCTAACATTAAAAGCAAGAGGGGAAAGGAACCAGCAAATATTGGCTTACACGCCACATAATTTTTTTTTGCTCTTTTTCGGTGGTCCTGTTCTCATTTAGAACCTTATGTGTGGTCCAGAGAGAGGAAAGACCGCCTCCCTATCTATAGCAGCCATAACGACCTAAAAAATGACTGCCGGTCTTTCAGACTGGCAATAAAAAATGCCTATTGGGTTTGTGGGGCCCGCCGCAGTGGCGAATGACGAAGAAAAAAGAAATTGGAAATAGCGTTCGGCTTCGGTTCACGGGCGGTGTCTTTAAAATGGCAATCAATGTTGTGCAACAAATCAGAGACGAGAGAGAGAGATAGGCTGGTCTCAGCTTGGAAGTGGCTAAAAGACCAGTCTAGCGGGAAAAAAAGTTGCGATAATTTGTTGATATTCGGAAAGTTGATGAAATTTGGAGCATTTTTTGTTTTTACGGCATGCTCTGAATCGTGGTAGTTTTCGAGATAATTGCGTTTGAAACTGTTCATGCTCTTCGTTGTAATACACAAACTTTTTTGAATTTTTTACGGAAAAATCGATTTTTTACATTTTCATAAAATGAACACTGTAGAAATTTTTTTATAGCTAAACGAGACAAACAAAACGACACTAAAATTATCCAATTTTGACATTTTCGAAGCTTGAAAACGCTTCCCTGATTCAGGCAAGGCGTATTGTGTATTGAAGCGAAAAGTCGCAAA
>JAQGCP010000796.1:0-14691 GCA_034699885.1 Acrobeloides thornei | reverse complement strand
GGGGATAATTTCATGCGGAGAATCGATTGTGCGCATTCCCAAACCTTGAAAACGCTTCCTTGACCCTGATTCAGGGAAGTAAGAGTGTATATTGAAGCGAAATTAGTACATGTTGGATTTTCGCTTCAATACACAATATTATTTCCCTGAATCAGGATCAAGGATGCATTTTCAAGATTCGGAAATGCGCGCAATCGATTTTTCGCATGAAATTACCCCCAGAAATATGATTTTGATGAAGAAATTTCAAAATTTTCGATTTTCGCTTCAATACGCACAACTATTTCCCTGAATCAGGGTCAAGGAAGCATTTTCACGCTTCGGAATGCACACAATCGATTTTTAGCATAATTTTATCCATACTAGGGTCATTTTTGTGAAAATAAATTTTTTTTTCGAGATCCGGTACACCCCCTTTAAACTTCAAAAAATTTCAATTTTGAATGTGTCTGAACATTGACACTAAAACCCTGAATTTTTTATTTTTTTAAAAACACGCTTAATTATTGGGTGTATTTAAAAAGCAAAGATGGCATTCTTTATAACTCGACGAGACGAACAAAACGACATCAAATTTATCCAATTTGAAAATTGTTTTGGGTTATTGAAACGAAAAATCTGATTCAGAGTTTTCGTTTCAATAACCCAAAACAATGTTCAAATTGAATAATTTTGGTGTCATTTTGCTCGTCTTATTTAGCTATAAAAAACTGCTATAATGTTCATTTTATGAAATTTTCAAAAATCGATTTTTCCGCAAAAAATTTGTGTATTACAACGAAAACATGTACACAAATTCAAAGTTTCAAACGCAATTATCTTGAAAACTACAACCATTCAGAACATGCCGTAAAAACAAAAAATGCTCCATTTTTCATGAACTTTCCGAATATCAACAAAAATAGCAACTTTTTCCCCACTGAACTGGTCCTTTAAACTGGAATTTTTAAATTTTTTTATTAATAATATACAAAAACATGAACATATTTAATGTATAAAATAGGGATGCACTAGTTTCAAAATTGTGACCATTCTTGTCACCGGCTAGAAAAATGCGAATTTTGAGCACGAAAATAAATTATAGACAATGATGGGAAAATTTTTTCTCCTTTGAACAATGAACAAAATATTTTCGTGCTCAAAATTCGCATATTTATGGCCGGTAACAAGAATTACCACCTTTTGTAACGTTAGCATCCCTGGTATTATAGTCCGTTTCAGCCCCAACTATAAAAAGCTGGACCCAAAAGTCAAAGTCCGAAGTCAGCATCCCGTCAGATCTGGCAAGTTAAGCAACGTTGGACCAAGTCCAATTGCCAGGAATTGAACCTGAGGTCGGTAATTGAATGTTGGCCCAACTTGCCAGCTCGGACTGTATGCTGATCTAGAACTTTGAATTTTGGGTCTAGTTTTTTTATAGTTGGGGCTGAAACGGACTATATAAAAGACTGTAAAAGCATGACTAATAAATTTCATAGATTTCATTTAAAGTATGATTTTGATAGAACAATAAGCATTTTAAATCTCTTTGAGAAAGACGAGACGTAGTCTGTTTCCCGACGCAATACAAAAAGTTGCCATTTTCCCCCTGAACCACAATGATAGCTCGGGGGAAAATGGCACAATTTTCCCTGTTTGCGCCATTTCCTCCTGAACCATGATAGCTCAGAAGAAAATGGAGCAAAGTTCACCTTGAATGGGGGAGGCTTCGATCAAAATTTTGTTGTGTCGAATCAAATATTCGTTAAAGTTCAAATTTCGACTTCCAAGAATCGTTTCCTCCCCGTCAAAGATGAATTTTTTCACGAATTTCTCTTGTTCTATCGTTATCAAACTTTTTTTCGCTCGTCGAGAAACAGACTATATAAACGGGATCATGATGTCAGCAGCAAGATAAGGCTTAAAATGGTGTAATAAACAAAATTTTTTTTATTTAATAAAAATCACAGTGAATGCATATAACGCACATTGATTTATAGCCGTATTATAGTTGAAGGATCTTTTGTTTTGCCCGTGTTTAGTTGAGATGAAAGCCCTTTTCATTAGTTGCAGCGAGAAGTCGTTCGCGGAGAATCTCCGCACTGCTATATTCGGGGAGCTTGAGATAATGAACACCTAAATAATGAGTATGTATTAAAACGAATTGCCTGAGTGTTTTTATTTTCGTTTCAATGTTTAAACTATTTTGAACATTTTTTCGCGCATAACTTTTTACGGTTAGATTCTCAAGTAGTATCGTAAAAGCAACAAATGCTCGAAATTTTCTGCTCTATCACATGGCATCAACTCACCCAAAAGTGGGACCAGTCCTTTAATTAGAAAAGAGAACTTACATGTATTTACAGATGGGAATGAACCGTCACCACTATCGACTTTTCTGACTATTGTCAAGTGAGGATGAAGATTAGCGAGACCTCCTAAAATATTCAATTAGAGGAAGGTATACACTTATTGCCAACCTGGCGGCAGCGATGAACAACCCGTGGTAAATTGGAGGAAGGCTTTTCTCTCCTCCGTATTCATACCAACTAATACTTCAACAAAGTTAAGGAAACCCGGTGAATCTCGTGTATATCCAAGTTTTGGTTCGGTATATTTGAGAACGTCTTCGCGAGTCCATTCAGGGCGTTGATCACCCGATAATAGAGTCTAAAAAAAGTGATAAAAATGAAGTGGTTGTTTCACAACATACTTGTACTTCATTTGGAATAAAAGCTGTCAACGACTTGAGGGGGAACACAAAGTCAAAACCTTGACGGAAAGCAGCAACCTAAAGTTGAGTTAGTTAGATCGTGTCTTAAGATTTTGAAAAATATAAAAAGTTACCTGTTGTTTTATTCCAGAGTTGAGATAGAAGTCAAGACACTTTTCTACATAGAGATCCACGTTATCAATAGTCACGTCGATATTAGCCCCACTGGGAATCAATTCGTGCTCTTTGTAATCGAAGACAGACGACGATGGGTTGACCACAAATGTCAGAGCTAGATCTTCAACTGAACACTCGTGTTCACCTAGTTCGAGGCGCAAGGCTTCGATTCGACGTCGCTTCGCGGAAGAATCCAAATTTGGATCGGATTCAATCGATCGCTTCCGATGGACAAGATTTGAAAGTTGTCCCAAGAAATGGCCCTTAACTGGATGAACTTGTTCCAAATCGGAGAGTGTTAGAACATCTTCAATCTTCGGTTCGGAGCTGCTGCTGCTCACCAACTAAAAATATTTTCTATATAATCGAATAAAAAAATGTCAGCCACCTGTGGTGAAACTAATAGTTTCAAGAAAGCATGTGATAGAGGTATGTCGACAAGTCTACCATCTTGTAAGACCTTTGCCAAGAATATACCCAGAATTCGGAACAACTCGGCCGACTTGGCGCACTCATCCGAATTTGGTGGCAATGGAGCAGGAAATAGGCCACCTGAGCGGCGGATATAATATCTAAATATAGGTTTTTTTCATATAGTAATAACAGTGAAGGCCTATGAATTCTTCTCGACGATTTCGAGACGCGTCGAGATGAGCACTAAGGAAACATAATCATCCCCCCTCATCCTACTACTACTCCTTCTCCTACTACTACTGCTGCTACTACTACTCCTTCTCCTACTACTACTCCTACTGCTGCTACTACTACGCCTCTTCTTCCTCCTACTACTACTTCTACTCCTCTTCCTTCTACTACTACTCCTTCTCCTACTACTCCTTCTCCTCCTATTACTACTCCTTCTCCTACCACTACTGCTGCTACTACTACTCCTTCTCCTACTACTACTCCTACTGCTGCTACTACTACGACTCTTCTTCCTCCTACTACTTCTACTCGTACTACTCTTCCTTCTACTACTACTCCTTCTCCTCCTACTACTACTACTGCTACTACTACTACGACTCTTCTTCTTCTTCCTCCTCTGAAAAGATGAAAAAATAAAATTCCTACCCTGGTGGCTTCTTTCCTTCGCCTAAATCCATGTCAATCCCTTCAAGTTTTGCCTGCTGCTCATCACTATCATCACACAACCACATGGCTAGAGACTTCTTTTGGAATTCCGCCGCAACTAGCGCATAGAATTCTAGAGTTGGCCCCAAGCCAGTGCCTTCTTCACCAACATATTCAATTTCGAGTACGGATTTTCGCGAAGCATGGAACTTCATGACTCGAATGGCATCTTGGAAGACATTATTACGATTCACTTTGATTCTTTCATGCTTGATACGGCCAACGCGGAATTCGGGATAGTGGTCTTCACGGCGGGAACCAGCTAGGTTCGATGAGGGCACACCACCGGACCGGGTTTGTTCGATGATTTGATCACGACGATTTTGGAGCCAGACTATGGCACGAGAAGTTCCAAATGCAGTTGCCTTGAGGTAGATGTTTCTATAGATAGGGTATATAAGAAATTTTTAGGAGAAATCAAGATGTACCTTGTTTCTATAGTGAACAGACACGGATAGGAATACACGAGTAGGTCGCACCACGCGGGCAATGCTCTTGCTGAGACCACTAAAGGATCCGATAGTTCTTGGGTGAGTTTTTGTGTAATCTTTGTGCTGACAAAAACTTCTGGATTGATATCCAACTGGAATTGGATGGCAAAATGTTTCAAAGTGTTGATGACATCCACTGTCTAAACATCATCTTACATTAAACGACTACAATCAACTTTCGATTTAGTGACCCCTCTCGAGAATTTTTACACGACCACGCAGGGATGCATTGCAAAGTATAAAATCAAACTCGACTTAGTGACACCCTTCCTCCGATTCGATAGGCTTAAACGCGCTATAGAAATTCTTTGGCTTACCTGTCGGACCAATGTGCCTGGCGCAAGACATTCATTATGCTGTGAGGTAGCCAAAGTTGTTTGGACCACCCTGCTATCATCAACACTTGGATTTTCATAGATGATAGTATACGTGGGCTCCCATATTCGCCTTGTCTTATCCGCTTTTTGTCCCCATTCTGTCATATACATAAGCTTTTGAACATAGGCGAAAATCGATGCTTCATCATCTTCGAGTTCCACAACAGCGTCTTTGACGTTGGCCAAATTCGGGCCTTTGAGATACAGTCTGACCTTGGAAGGATGATTGAGATTACTACTGGAGCTTTTTGAAGATGTGGATGCTACTGGATCAAGCTCGGCATCAGTTGCAGGCAATTCAACATCTTGAGTTTGGTTGATATTCGTTCTCCCAGGTCGAGGATCGAATGCTGGGATGAGAGCACCAAATTGTCTTTTCAGCACGAAATCATCGTCCCATGTGCGGAAGGCACGTTTGGCGTTTCGACCACCGGTGTTCGCCCGATCACTTTGTCCCACAGATCCATCTGGTCTTACTTCATACAACAATCTTCCACCTTCACCCATGACAATCTGTCGCCAATTCAATTTCGCATCATTCGGCGCAGTAGTAGTGGAATTCACTTGGAGTCCACCAGGAGTAGCCGAAGTTGATGAGACGGTTCCACTTCCTGAAGAGTTCGAGAATTGTCGGCGAAGTGCCGCAGCCGCATTCGCCAACGACTCCACTTGAGATTGGAAAACAGAAGCGGTGGTGACCGTGGCATTGTTGCTATTGCTAGCCGAGCTGTTCATGAAGTCGTCGCATTCGTCCTCATTTCCTTCGTCAGTCATCTCTTCATCAAAGAATTCCTCTTCAATATCGTCGGCATCAAAGCCATGGAGCGAGCCACCAGATTCTATCACTTGCTGCATCATATTCCTCAGGACATCTGCATAGTTTCCAAGTCGCGAGCGAATGTTGGATCCAATGTTGGTCAAGTTGCGTCGACCTGGGTTGTTAACATTAACACCTCTTGGTGGTTGTGACACACTTTCAGGTGGGGCTAATGCTGGTGGGCGTTGAGTCGAGCCTTCGTTCATGTCGTTTTCGGCCATCGCCAGTTCTTCGAGCAATGCGTAGTTCGTTAGCAAATCACGTTCGTTTGTGTTGGTGTAAGGTCCCTAAAATAAAATATTATTTCATAACATCTTTCATCATTTGGCCTTAACCACAATCCTCTTAGGAGGTCAAAATATTTTAAGGGTCCCGAGAAAAACCGTTTTGAGTGAACAGTCATCCGTGCTCCCATGTAAGGCCTCCCAGTGCAGGTTTAGGAGTATAGGGGTGCTACTAAAAAGGATGCCCTGCAAGTGTTGCTATATATATGGTCCCACAATGGGATTTTTGAACACTTACATTGGCATTTCCGGATTCGGCGGCACGCATCATTTCAGAATAGACATCTACGAGTTCACCATAGAATTCCCGCGAGTTCATGATTTGGTTCATGTAGTTCACATCGACATAATCAGTGAAAGAGAGCTCATTTGAAACAGTTCCACTCTTGGCATCTTCACTTGGATTTTGACTAGGTTCTTCCTCAATTTCGACATCAATCTCTTGCACGACATTTGCTGTGACAGGCTGTGCAAGTTCCAGCGGCGTGTCTTCGTCAATCGGGCGTAGCAGTTCTGCTTCTTCAGCGAACAACATCTCTTGCTCATTGCTAGTAGAGCCAGCCGACCACCGTTGTCTCTTCACCAATGGCGCCAAGTTGGGTGCACTCACACTCAAATTCGCCAAATTTCTAGCACTATTTTCGGTGATATCGTCGTTGCTTGGGAGATCTTCTCTTGGAGTAGAGACGAGACCTTCTCTTGGATCTTTCTCTTCGTCTCTCGCTCGTTGCACTTCACTGATTGTGCCAGATGAAGAAGAGACTGATTGAGTTTCGGCGAAAGAAAGTTGTTCAAAGAAAGTTGCTGAAGTTTCGTCGGCTTTCGCGTGCGTGAAAGAGAGCACCGGTTGAGATCCACCAGCAATCGAGCTTGCAGCCACCGAGATTGGCGTCATGTTCTCCGCATGCGGTTCTGGTGTCGAAATTGGCGATTGATCATCTCCAACCACTTCTGGAATCCTGTCATCATGCACGCGGGATCTCGCCAACAGGTTTTCGAGTGATGGAGTTTGGTGTTGCAGGGATTCGGCGCTAGCGGCTTGGTTAGTTGAGGCAACCGATGTGTTAGATGGCTTCTTCTCGTCGAATAAATTGGTTGTTGACATAGATTTTTGTGACATAGTTGTGTTGATTGCTGTGCTCAGATTTGCCATTGCCTTAGCTTCTGGCTTCACGGTTGCCGGGTTATTTGCAAACTTGGAAGACAGAAAACTTTTGGAGTCATTTGATGAAGTTGGTGTAAGTGGAGAGTTTGGTTCCTTCGTTCGTTTCGTGGGCTGATCTTCTTTGACTTCCAAGTCAACTTTATTCTCATATCCAACTCGATAGCTATTACTTGTACCATCGTCCCATTGCACATCAACCCAGCCATGATCGGGACCGCTAATTATTGTGCCCAATCCACCAGCGCCTTGTAAACCCCACGCCCAATCAGGTCCCTGGCCAACACGAGAACCGATTTTTATACTCGAATTTGTTGG
Source organism: Acrobeloides thornei (assembly GCA_034699885.1). Lineage (NCBI taxonomy): Eukaryota > Metazoa > Nematoda > Chromadorea > Rhabditida > Cephalobidae > Acrobeloides > Acrobeloides thornei. The sequence continues at coordinate 7,242 of JAQGCP010000796.1, read as the reverse complement.
TGGTGCAAAAGTCGGCGTCGCTTCAGTGGATAATGGAGATGCTGGTTCGACTACAGCCGATGCAGAAGATGGAGAACCCGTATTGTTGAAGCCAAATAGTCGATTGGTTCTTCGATAGCGCAAAGCTTTTGACCGTGAAGGCATTCCACTTAGCAACGACCGTAACGAGCATCCAACTGCCAATTTGTTGTTTTCCGTGCCACCCGGAAGTTGACCGTACAAGTCGAATTCCGCTGCCATGGCTGACGCGGGTGATGTCCCAGTCATGTTTTGGCCGAATGGATTCAATGTATCTTTGTTCTGTTGAAGCTTCTTCGCTTTCACCGAGGCTGCATTCGGTGGACGGTTGGGCACAGGAAGAGCCTTTGAGGTAGGCAGGGCTTTGGATGGCGCACCCGAAAAAGAAGTGCTTGATTTGGAGCTAGTCGATGTGTTCTTCTTGATCGTTTTCTTCACAGCCGACAGAGAATGAGCGATAGAGAAGTTTTTCTCCTTCACAATGGGTGTTGGTGTAGCTTCCAACGATGGCAATGGCTTTTCAATGGCATCCACCACAGTACCATAGAGCTCGAAGCCGCTCAATGACAAATAACAAGTCACGCCGCTAGCATTCTTGCCGTTCTGTGCAATTCTGAAGTATCTGTATGGGCCTTGGCCTTGATCTAAGACGATAGGCCAAGTGGCTGATGAGCCAGGCTCATTCAATGATTGGTCATTGCTGTGACATTGAAGCAGGTCCCAGACTCTGTTGTCTTTGGAGCCTTGGAACAGCCAGTTGCGTAGTGCCGAGCGACCATATCCACGTGCGTGACGAATACTATAGCTAGTCGGGTAAACAAGCACGCCCAGATCGATGGTAAAGTTGGCATCGGTGGAATCCGTTGTGTGGCAATTCAAGGCGTTTACATCCCGGCTGAGGATGTCTTCAGGTTGGCCATATGGTTGTTTCAAGCCATCGGAACAAACCACATTCACCACTCCCACCGAAGCTGGGTTGGTCCATTCGGTGGTCTTTCCATTCGTTCCAATCCACCAAACTATTCCGTTGCTATCGAAGTCGGACTCGTATTCGAAGTTCAACTTTGCTTTGCTTTTTTTCGCTTCTTTGGCTTGTTTGATGAAGTCGAAAGTTTCTCGGGAGTGGTCGAACCATCGTTTCACCAACATTTTGAGCAAAAATATTTTCTAAATTGGAAATTATTATGAAACTGTCTTTTCGCATCCTGGTTGGTTTTTAGGGCGAAATGAAAAAAATTGACTTTGCCAAGTTTTTCATAAGGAAAAACAACTTTTGCTAGTTTTTATGGCATAGCCAAATTTGGTCAAGTTTTTCATCACATCTTACAATTTTTTATAGGGGACCAACTCTTTTCTTTGTAGCTTTTGCAGACAAGGATGCAAGTTTTTATGCCGTTCTTGCACGATGCAGTTGACACGATTTTCGTTTCAATAAACAACAATTCATGCAAATCAGGCAAATTAAAACGTGTTTAATTGCCTGATTTGCAAGAATTTTTGGTTATTGAAGAGAAAATCGTGTCAAGAGTGTCGTGCCAAATGAACATCACTTTTTGTGAAAAAATCCTAATTTGGAGGGGAAGGGGTAAACCACTTCCGCACACCCTGTAAAAAAATTTTTGTGCCTTACCAAGTGTCCAACGGTGGTCAGTGGTTCACTTTTCATTAGCCTATTCGTTCGGTTGATAAATTGTTTTTGTTGTGGAGACTCTGGGTCAGCTTGTTCCAGGCGAAAGCGTAGTCTTCTATTCAGCAGTTGTAGACCAAATGGTGATCCGCCGGGAGCATCGTATAAAAACTGAGGGAATTTTTCAGCCGATTCCAGCACCAAGACCATTTTTCGGATCAGGCAATTGAGATCTTTTGCTTCCGAAAAGGCCTAAATTTAGGTAATAGACTTTAGCGGGTTTTTTCGGTACTAGTTCGGAACAGAGGACTGTTCCGACTCACTTTTCGAGAAAAAACTTTTTTGGTCATCTTATTTTTTAGAGCACAGAAAGCATTTTCAGCTTTCGGGAGTGCGATTTTTGAATTCAGCGTATAAAATTACCCCTAAAATGCTCACTTTGACAAAATTTTTTTTCGAAAAGTGTGTAACTAGTACCATTTTTTCATTCTTACTTTTCTAAAGGCATGAGCTACAAAACCACTAGTGCTCTTCAATGCTTCGTTCAACAATTCGAGCAGAGCCGGCACGATTTGCGAGACTGAGATTTCGAAAATCGACAAAAGCCTTTCATTAATGATTGAGTCTCGTACATATTCCAAAGTCTCTAGAAGCTTTGCCGAGTTTTCCTTTTCGAGTAACGTTGGATCAATTTCGTTGTGTAGAGAATCGAGCAAGTCCAAAATGAACTTGGCGGCATTTTGAAGCTCTATTAGCGCATCACGGGGCTTGGTTTTCGCCTGTTTCAGATAGTTGTCCCATAGATCTTTGGCCAAATCATGCACTTTTTGTTTTTGCGCTTCCGCTTTGAATTGCAAGCGTCTACCACCGCCTCGAGCTGCCCAGCCAGTGACGAAATCTAAGCCTAAAAATCGGATTGAGGAAACCACTTATGACGAAACCCATACCTAGAGTAGATTCAGCCATAAAACAATGTCGGTTATGCTTTGAAGACTCGAAAATAAAGCCAGGCAAGTCTTCTTTTATGAGGAGCTTTTGTTGATTTCCTTCTTTGTTGACAATAACCAACTGTTCACTCGAATCACTTCCAATCAACCAATTCCCACTTTGGATCTTTTTCGTGGGATGTGGCGTTGAAAAAATGGTTTTTGCCTGACTCCCCGATGGCACGCTTGACTTGGCCTTTTGTAGTTTGTTCAGGAATTCCGCTCGAGTTTCGGCATTGTCCGCGCCACTTTCGGGAGAGCCGGATGAATACATGGTGCTGAGGCGGCCATCCATAAGAAAGCGAAGCCAGCCATTCGACCCATCACTAAAATAGATATCAAAAGAACTCCGTGGCCTTTCTTACCTAAACTCAACCGCTACTGCATCACACCAAAGGAACAACGAGTCCCTACTGCGTATTAGCCTCCAATCTTTCCACTTATAGTTGACACCGGAGTTGATCTTCCAAACATCATCAGTGGGCTCTCGTTTGCTAGGACCTGCAGACAATGTATCATCATCGATTTGGACTCCGAGGACCTGGGCGACAGCCGTGGCCGCTTCGACAAGTTCATTGCTTGGTTGATGGCTATCTAGCGGTGGAGTCGTACTCTTTCTTTCTTGTCCAGCTATTTCCATAGTTGGCGGAGGCGTGCTTGTGTCAAAAAAGTCTTCTTCCATTTGAACAGGGATATTGAGCATTCGCGCTCTTTCAACAACATCGGAATTTTGCAGGCTAAAGCCTTCGGTGTCGGTGGTGTCGGCTTCGGAACGAAGGCTGACCGATGGTGTTGAAGTGGCGGAGCTAAAAATGTTTCATTTTGGCTATTTTTTCCTAAATACTAACCGTTCAGCTTCGTTGCGACTCCCAGTGTTCTCGGATGAGATTTCAAAGTTGGCCGGAGAATAAGTCAATGGCTTTTGTGCTGTAATTTCCCCATCGATCTCTCTTTCTATCGAGATGTCGTCATTTTTCTGAGCCAATGCTTCAATCTTTTCAAAAACGCCCAATCTGATCAGTTGTTCCAACCAGAAGTCAACATCTTTTGTCAACAATGCTTTGATAATCTATAAAGATTTCGATTAACTTTTTATAGTTACCCTGAATATCGTATTTTGATTCAGAAAGAAATTTCACAACTCTCATTCGACATAGGCTTTAATGGAACGAAGCGGATGAAACGATACGAATGAAACGACATAATGGCACGAAACCAAATTCAGGATTTTCGTGCCAATATTCAAGCAAATTCAAACCTGTTTCCGAACGTCGTATGAAAATGACATCGTTTCATTCGTATCGTTTTATTTGATCGTTTCATTTGTATTCGTTTCATTCGTACACTTACCAATAAAACTTGCTCCACACCATCCACGTCATCTTCTTGTTCCAGTACACTCACGAGAACTCCCATAAAGTTTTCTATAAAATTTGTGCGGACTATTTCTCCACTTGCGGCTTTCTCGTCGTCACTTTCTTTTGATTGATCTTCGTCAAGAAGTTCTCTCAATGCATTCGGACTGATGTAATTGACGCATTTTCGAATCAAGCCTAAAGCTGATCTTCGCACGCCGGACACAAGGGAGCTCTGGAAGATGTTGCAGAAGACGGGGATGAGTTGTTGGAGGACATTTCGAATGACAGCTTCATCAATGGTTTCACTAATGGAGTTCGCAGACGAACTGGGCTCACTTTTACGATTTTCTAAATACGTAAAATTTAGAGCTTGTTAGGGTGCTTGCTATTTAAATAGTACGACAAATAGCACTTTTGCGTGTTATTTCTCGTATGTGAAAAAGCACGATCGTGCTGTTTGAAATATTCAAAAAACTATCGAGTTATCTTCGACTTATATAGATTTTGCAATAATCCCTGCGTGGTCGTATTAATCTTATTTGCCCGCCGACCACGCAGGGATGCATTACAAAATCTATATAAGACGACGATAACACATTAGTTTTACTATTTTGAAATTGCAAACAGCACTTTTCGTGCTAATAGCAAAGCTTTTAGATCAACTAAAAGTATACCGATTGAAGTAGTTGGTGCGGTCATGTAACTGGCGGGACTCTCGAGAATTTGTACAACTTGTTGATGACCTTCATCATTGCGCTCGCGAGCTTTGTCCAGCGCAGTTTTGCCTTCTTCATCCCTCAAATCTGGATTGGCTCCATAGCGGAGTAAGATTTTTACAATATCCGAGCGACCAAAGCACGCTGCATAATGAAGTGAACTGGATCTAAAATTTTTGAGAATCAATACTCGTTAGTCTTTTCTGCACCGACCTCAATCCTTTATTAACATCAGCACCTTTATCACACAAGTAGATGACCATGTCTGATGTTCCGAAGGCACTGCACCAATTCAAGAGCGTTTGGCCGACATCATCCGTGAAATTCGGGTCGACTGTTCCATTTTCAACAGCATCTATGAGCGCGTCGGTGTCTCTTTGTCGGATGGCATCAATTAGATGGCGATGTGCTCGATCAAACCCGTGCGAGCTGGCTGTTTCGGTGCCATTGAAAGCGGAAGCACTTTTTGGCAGCGCCGATCTTCCTTCACATATTAGCACGACGAGCAAATCGGACAAGCGTAAACTATCTACAACACATCGTTCGTCTTTGCTGCTGAGCACTGATTTCAGCGCAGGGATGAACTTTGATGATCTAAAATGACTTGGTTTCAAAATTTTTGTGGCCTCCTAGAGGGCCAAAAAAATTTTGAAAATTTTTTGTGATCCCCTCTCGACCAGGAAGGCTGCTGCAGTTGTGCTCTACTTGTTTGCTCGCAAGCAAGTAGAACAAGTAGCTACTAAGGCGGCAGCAGCCTTCCTGGGCCACTTTTTTTAAACTCAATTAATACCTTATTAACTGGTCAGTGACTTTAGCTGAGCCACGACAGAGATTGCTAATCAATGACAACACAATCGATATGAATGATGCCGGTTTAGCAGTATGGATAGTCACAGCGCTTCCTTCACTTGCTTCCCCTTCAGCACCCTCACCACTTGAAGTGGGCAAGAGTGAATTCAACAAATGCTCCACCAAGTTGCTCGGCGTCGCCAAATCCACTGGATCCAAGGATTTTCTTATGAACCGATCTGTTAGTGCAGCGAAACACCGGAGTGCACATTCAGACACTTTAGGATCGTCAGTGCACAACAAAGCACCCAAATCGGCGGAGCATTGCTGCAAGTTCGCATCGGTTGGTTCAATTTTTGAGCATAAACGAGTGATGACTGTCATTGCAGAGTGCATGGTGTCCTAAAAATGGTTGAAATGACTTGTTGTAAGTGACAAGTTATAAAAATAAAGGGGGGAAAACCGACAAGTTGGCAGTCTTTTCGCATTCTTGTTGGTTTTTAGGGCTTGACTTTGTCAAGTTTTTCATGACGCCTGTTGTACTTGATTAGTGACAAGTGAGCAAAAATGAATGAAAAAGTTGACAAGTGGGCACAAGTTGACTAAAAAACCGACAAGTTATTTGTCAAAAAAACTGACTAAGCAAAAGAGGTTAGTTAGTTTTTTTCGACAAATAATAAGTGACAAACTTGTCAGTTTTTTAGTGAACTTGTCACTTATCAAGTGCCCATTTGTCAACTTTTTCATTCATTTTTGCTCACTTGTCACTAATTTTTATTCTCATCTGGGACTTTCACAAACAGTCAGTTTGACAAAGTGTACAACAGTTCAAGTGTGAACTAGTCATGTGCAAACGCAGTCTGCGCAGTTGGCGATTGCCCTTTTTGACAACGCTTTTCGATGCAGTTTCAAATAGTCAGTTTGGCAAAGTCTACAACAGTTCAAGTGTAAACCAGGCATGTACAAACGCAGTCTGCGCAGTTGGTGACTGTGCTTTTCGACGCAGTTTCAAACTTGCGCTTTCGCATTACGCAGAGAAACTATTGCAACGAAATAGGCAGTTTAAAACTGCGTCGAAAAGAGCAGAAACTGCTATATGGACTGCGCAACGTAGTTTGACTTCTCACTTGATGCACATGACTGATGTGAACTATTATAGTAAAATTCTAAAAACGAACTTTATGTATATGATTCCCGTGTTGTCGGATCAAGTGCAAAACGCACTGCAAGCCACCCGCGTCGTAGACAGCAGATGTTTCCCGTTGGCAGATGTGCTCCAAGAGTTTTACACATTGTTCAGCTAGATCTTTGCTGGTTCGATCGGACATTTCGGCAACAGCTAGACGACTACATATGGCTTTAACTGCACCGTCGACCTGTGTGATTCTTCGTGTGCACTCGTTAGACACATCCAGATAGTATGTGATTGCTCGAGCTGTTACCTAAAATATATAACGTTGCAAAAAATTTTTTATTTAGATTCTGACCTCTAGACAATTTTCTGGTGCCGTCTCATCCAAGAATATTTTACAAAGTGCTGGTAGGAATGTTCTCGGCGGACAGCTTTCGAAGCAACGATCGATATTATCACTCATGAGCAATAGCATGCAAAGTTGTTCCAGGGCCATTAACTGTAGATCCCGTTCTTCGCCCGCACCCGTTTGTAGCCATTCGAGCAAAGTATCTGGGTCTACTCCATCCATAATTTAAGCAGAATATCGTTTCTAAATTTCAATAAGTTATAATAA
>JAQGCP010000795.1:0-14697 GCA_034699885.1 Acrobeloides thornei | reverse complement strand
AATCTTCAATAGTCTTTGTTTTGAATATTTTTAATCTTAACACGAAAACCATGAAACTTGTATTTTATGTAGTTTTGTATAAAAAATCTGAGCACGCTGGTTATTTCTGTATTTTGTACTGAACAAGGGGGCTAATATTCGAAATTAGGGTGATGGAGTCCTTAAGGAATTTTTGAAATTTTCGGAGGGAAGGCTTTATAAAAATGCCAGAAAAAATTCTTCGCGTGCGAAAATACAAGATCTCTCTGTTTTCGGCCACCTCACCGTCAATTTGCGCGGGGTCCCTAAGAAATTTTCGACAATTTATATATGGATCTAATATACATTCCTGTGCAAAAATATAAGTCCACTTGTTTTTGGGGGGTCGGTCTTTAAAATTGAAGAAACATTGGAACATTCAAAAAAAATAAAGATTAGAGGCTAAAAAGATATTTTTAGCAAAAAAATCGTTCTGACAGCAAAAAATAAACAATTTTACGGAAAACATCGTTTTTTCAATTGTGCAAAAATAAAAATCCATTTGTGTTTTTTTTTATCTTTATTGACTTTTTTAGCGGTTTTTTGATAGAATATGGTTTTTGGGTACCCTGATACGAAAAAAGTGAAGGTCTCCGAGTTTATTTAAGGGCATTTCTGAAATCACTGATTTGCACTGAAAATGGGATCTTTGATCTTCCAAGTCCCATAACTTTCATTCGGTATTGATTTTTGGGAAAATTCTTTTAGGTCCTTAAAATACAGCCCAGTGTTTTTAGCCTCTAATCTTTATTTTAAAAATGTTCCAACGCTTCTTTTAAATGAATTCTGCATTAGCTATCAAATTTTTAAGGGTTTTAAGCTTATTTATTTTCTAAGAAAATGGACGCAAAAGAACAACAGCTTCAAGAAATTGAAGCATTGGAGATGATTTATTCCCGAGAATTAGAAGTCCTTTGTCGAGATTATCCTCAAATCTCACTCCAAGTCACGATTCCGACTATTGCGGTAATTTTTTGGAATTAAAATCTGTCTTTAAAAAAACGTTTTTATATATTTTTTTCACAGTTAGACAAAATATCACTTTTGCATTCAAGTGTACTCGAGTTTTTCTAAATAGAAACTTGTAGAAGGGAAGAATGCTATAAAAAAAGATTTTGTTTCCTTCCTAATGAGCATTTTTGCTCAAAGGGGTTAAATGAAAGCTACATTTTATGTTAGCTCAAAAATTGATCGAAGACGTCGTAACTAGACCCCCACATGTATTTGAATGTTGAAAAAGTCTGACCCCGTCAGGAAAAATTTTGGAATTGATTTGATTGGGATTTTTTCAATGCGAGGAGTCTATTGCATCATTTCCGAACTCTGAAACGCTTTTCTGATTTTTTGATCTAAAAACTAAGGTGAGGCCAAGGGGTCGAAAACTTAAATTTTCAAAAATTCGATTTTTTGATTGGAACTTTTTGGAACATGTTTCCCATGCCCAAAAATGTGGAAAAGTGCAAAGTATTCCAACTCTTAAAAACGTCGCATTTTCGGAATGAGTCTACCGTGCACCCCATTTATTTATCCATAGGAGTGCTACAGCATAAAACCTAATTACCGTACTCCATTAATTACCGTACCACTCCAGGGATTCTTTGAACTTTAAAAATTTGGCCAGGGAAGCATTTTCAGTCTTCGGGAATACGCGCAATCGATTCGACGCATAGAAAGAAAAACCCCATATGGGGTCAAGGTATACAGATTCTATTGAATCTGCACAAGCTTGTTATTTCCGACAATCTTATATGTTCATATTTGAAGAAAATAGAACGTTTTTGCAAGTGAGCTTTTCACTCAATTCTTTTTTTATTTGTAAAGCAAATGTAGAGGAAAAATCGTGTGTATGATCTCCGTCCAAGTCTTTCTAGAAAAAAAGTTATGAAGATTTTTCTAAATTTTTATCCTTAAAATTCAGCAAAATCGTCATAACTTTTTTTATAGAAAGACTTGGACGGAGATCATTCATACGATTTTTCCTCTACAAAATAAAAGAATTGCGTGAAAAACTTTTAATGTTAAAAAGTAGTTCCAATTCCAAAATGGGGTCAGACTTTCTGGTCAGTACAAACACATGTAACCCCGGGGATACCTCCTTTCCACTATTTCTATTAAACCTTTTATTTAAGGAAGAATTACGTGGCCATCTACCAGACGAACTAATTTTTGACGTTACTTTGAGAGCAACTTTACCCTCTGAATATCCCGAATGCATACCTAGGCTGGAGTTGGAAGGCTTAGAGGAAAAATGCAGTCAAGTTATGATCAACGACCTCTTGAAATCTTTAAATGAAACAGCCGAGCAAAATATTGGAATGCCTATGGTGTTTACGTTAGTTGCGATATTGCAGGTAATTTTTAAAAAATTTAAAAATCACATGCATTGTCACAACTTGAGGTCCATTTTTAGGAGCTGCTCGAAAAATTGGTGCATACTATTCAGACAAACCGTGAAGAGGAGGAAGAAAGAATAATACGGGAAAAAGAAGAAGCTGAAAGGAGGCATTTTGAAGGTACTCGGGTATCAGTGGATTCATTTAATACGTGGAGGAAACAATTTGAAGCCGAAATGCGAGCCAAAAATGAAGCGGCTGTCAAGGTTATTATTAGAATTCATTGTAGATCGTTGGTTCAATTCCCCTATAGTTGAATTGTTTTTGCATAATTTAATACGCTATATATTTGGATTATCTTTAACACTGGCGGTTTTTCTATGGGGGAACACGAATTTGACATTATTTTTGTTGTTGAAAAATTTTTCCGTTTCTAAAAAACAGTGCATGTTCAATTTTAATTTTTGACCAAGCCGTATATAAGATTAAAATTGAACCTGCATCGTTTTTTGGAAGTAGAAAAAATTTTTCAACAAAATATAACGTCAAAATCGTGTTCTCCGCATGAAAAAACCTCCAGTGCCAAAATAATTTAAATATTCAGCTTATTAAATTATTCAAAAACAATTCTACTCTGAGGGGAATTGAACCAGCGACTCGCTAAATAAGAACTTTGATCCTGATGGGATCGAACCCGTGCCCAATAACATGAATGGCCAGCATCCTAGTCATGCTGTCCCCCAGCTTTTCGAACCTGGTCATGCAACAGACATCGAAGTTTTAAATCATATGGAATCATTGAAACACCCTGTAGATAGATTATTTTTATATCTATATTTTTTGCTTATATATTTTTTTTGCCTTATATTTTGTTATCTGATTTTCATGTTAATGTAGCCATATGTTAAAAATTATCAAACGATTTTTGGAGCTAAAATTTGAATATTATTGCAAAATTTTATATCACTTTTCTCTCTGGCGCTTTGCTCCTTTTTACTTGTTGACTTTTGTGGCGTCCATGTGCTCGCATACAAACTTTTCGGCGCTCCGGCTTTCTCCCACGCATGCAACTGAGTCGGAAAAGACCGACAGACGGACGCAAATTTATGCGTATATACGATTTGTAGGAAAAATTAGGAAGACGAAATAGATTTATTTTGATATGATTCATTTTTATCATTCTTTTGTGGTGTATTATTTTTCTATCTTAAAAGATTAGGATATCTATTTTTATTTAAGAAAATAGGAAAATCTAATTTTTTGAACTTTAAAAATTATCAGTAGCTAATTTGTAGGGTTTAAAAAAATTTGAATACTCAATTTGTTAGTCATAGTTTCTTTTCAAAAAACTATCGTATTTTATGCTTAAAAATTCTAAGCATAAATAATTTGAAACTCTAGCATTTATTTAAATTTTTTCCAAAAATTTCCATATTTTTAGGCTCGAGAAGCTGCACTTGCTGGTCGTTTAACGGGTAAACAATTGTTCTTGCGTGATGCTTCTCTGAATATTTCTGACTTAAAACTCATCGAAAGTACGGGTAAAGGCGATGAAGAAGCCGTGGAAATTGACGAAACACTTTTTGAAGTAATTTCGATTTTTTAATGCGAATAAATAAAATTGCAAATTTTTAGGATGATGTGGACATACCTGAAAGTGACGAAGACTGAGACAGCGAAAAGTGATTAATAAATATTTTTGTTACTACTTTGTTGTGTTTGAATTAGTGTTTGTCATTTTTGGTCCAAAAAGTTTTGATATTGATTGCTAAAAATTTTTCAAATAGATATTGATTTGATTCTTTTTACCTTCAAAAAATTGATATCAATATCAAATAATAAAAATAGCCAAAAATTGATATCAATGACAACACTAGTTTTGAATATTTGTTTATTAAAAGAAAAAATAAAATTTTCTATAAATCTTGAACTTGTTGATTCAGTTTTTTACTATGTTATCTATTATGCAAACTTTGTATTTCCAATGTTATCGATAACTAGAGATATAGTATTTGATTTTTAATTAATTTCGTACCTGATGGGGAATCCTCAAAATACTTCAGATTTTTCTTGTTTAAAGTTTCTTTTAAAAAAACCAATTCTAGGGATCGTCATGGGTTTTCTAGAAACTCGAAAATTTTGCAGGAAAACCCCCCAAAATTCGTTGAAAATTGCTTGTTTTGACTATTTAAAACCTTCTGAAAAAGCTGCTTCCGAAAAGCTTCTAGAAAAAATCAGGGTGCTTTTTGATTTACGTTTGAAGGGAAAATGTATGGAAACCTGTTCTGACAGAAAATATTAAGATATTGTTTTCAAAATGACCCCGAATTGGACCCCATGCCAAAAATAGATGAAACAGCTATTTTTTGAACATTTTATGAAAAAATTTTTCACTGTTTCCCTGAGGGGACCAAGACGAAAAAATCGAATTTTAAAAATTGCCTCAAATCGGCTGATCTTTTGTACCAGGACTTCTGTACAAAACCCATCAAATATGAGCTTCGGATAAAAATTTTTACATATCCTAATTCTCCATAGTTGATTTTGTCTCCTATATCAAAGTCCAAAACGGGGTCCGGACATATCCATGAGTCGACTACCTCTATTAACCCATGACGTTCCCTATACCAACCAATTCTCTCGTTTTTGTTTCTTTAGCCGAAAAAATTCGAGCCTTTTATTAAGTAGTTAATCTCTTGTACAAATACCCTTCCTTTTGATTTCCATTTGTACTGACACAATTATTTACACCAGTAGGTGGTAAATTTTAGCTTTTATTGGATATTTTTATTTCTAAAAAAATCTATATGTCTTGGAATAAAGACGAACGATCTGCCGATAGTCGTCCATCATCTTCATCACCTTCATCTGTGAATCGCACCTCGGTTCACTATGTACAAAAACCATTACAAGTGCCGCCATTTTTACCAGTTAGTAGCACATTTTTAATTATAACAAGCTCATTCATAATTTAGGTAAAATCAAAATTCGACTCAGAATTTCGCAGATTCTCGGTACCATTAAATCCTGATAGGTTAATGACATACAATGAATTTCGCAGCTTTATTGAAGCATTACATTCTTTACATAATGTTCCGTTTACACTCTGTTATACCAGTGCAGCTGGAGATTTATTACCAATTACAAATGATGAAGTAGGCTTGGCATTATCTTATCTTGAGATAATTGAGTGATTTTAGAATTTTCGAAAATCTTTTGAGTCCGCACATCCATATTTGAGACTTTTGATACAAAGAAAAGGTGAATCGTGGGAAGAAAAATATGGTTATGGCACAGAGACACTTGATAGAAAGCGAAAGGGTTTATCTATGCTAATCCCGGCTGTTAATAAACCGCCTCGGAGGAATTACAATATTTCTAATCCAGAAGATTTTCGACAGGTTTCCGCTATTATCGATGTGGATGTTGTCCCTGAGACTCATAGACGTGTTCGTTTGTGCAAGCATGGTACTGATCGCCCACTCGGTTTTTATATTCGAGATGGTAACTAATTTTTCAAACAACAATTTTCGGCTCTATGATTTTTCACATACTAACTTTGGCACAACGAATTTTCGCACACTCGCTCTAAAAACACCCCTGTGTCAGATGTTTTTTATGCCATTCTAAAACGTCATTTTTACGCAATTTTTGAGATTTTTCTGACAACTATTTCGTGTTGTTTAACGAATCGATTGTTAAAAAATTTTCAAAGTCGTTTAGAAATGATTTTTATACGCTTGTGATAGCATAAAAAACATCGAGCGCAATGGTGTTTTTAGGGCGCATGTGCGAAAATCCGTTGTATCAAAGTTTGTATGCGAAAAATCATAGAGCCCAATTTTCAGGTACCGCTGTCCGTTTGACCCCACAAGGTGCTATGAAAGTTGCTGGAATTTTTATAAGTCGTTTGGTTGAAGGAGGTTTAGCTGAGTCAACTGGGTTGCTAGCAGTAAATGATGAAGTTTTAGAAGTTAATGGAATTGATGTATGTTGATAGCTTTTTTCTTCCTCCACCCCTCATTTCAGGTTCAAGGAAAAACTCTTGATCAAGTCACCGATATGATGGTTGCGAATGCTCAAAATCTTATCATTACCACAAAACCAGCTAATCAAAGAAATACCCTCCAACGTGGTGCTCATCAGAGAATTTCCGCTAGTACGAATCAATCTGATGCTGGTGGAAGTTTAGGTGGTCGAGGAGGTAGTTCCTCATCCGGAAATCGTTATGCTGTTAATAAGAAAAGTGTTCACCAGGAAAGTGATTCAGAAGAGGATGAAATTGTGGATTATACAAGGAAATAATTATGTGAAAATTTGCATATCTTGTGATTTTTTGTTATTTTTAAATTATTTTTATACACACTGAAACAGTAAAAAAATTGAATTTTGTAACAATTTTTAAGAGACATTAAGAAAAAATTGTTGGATTTTTCACTATGCAATTTATTTATGATATTTTTATGTAAATTTATTTTTACTTTTTTTATTGACAAATTAACGTTAAAGCTAATTTTTCTATGAATTATCACTTTTCTTATCCATTTGTTTGCTGACAGGGTCAATTCGCAGCGCTGCGAATCTTGGAAATTCTCGGGAAAAAACGCAGCGCTGCGAAATCTCAGAAATTGACCCACTGTACTAGTGGGCAGGGTGGCCAGATTTTGAAATTCGCATAAAAATCGAGTTCAAGATGGACCGTCAAAAATTTCAAAAAGTTTCTTCACAAATCCCCTGCTGAAAAATTTCCGCAGCGGGTTTGTGAAGGAACCTTTTGAAAATTCGACGTTTTGACGGTCCAACGTGAACTCGATTTTTATGCGAATTTCAAAATCTGGCCACCCTAATAGGTTTTTTCCGTTGTGTCAAACACCAAAACAAGATTGTAAATTTCTTTTGGGATAAATACCGTATTTCATAATTGTCGTGATGAAAAGGGTCCAGAGAAATTTTTATAGATTTGTTAGGTTTGAGATCAATCGCACGAGTTGATTTGCCAGCCGAGTGTTTAGGTTCCAACTGACACCCGCGCAAATCGTCTCCCAAATTCAACACATTCTTTGAGAGATGAAAAACATTTTGGTTCCGAAAGTGCAAGTTCCAAAAAAAGGCGCTAAATTCATATATATATTTTTATCTAACTGAAGAACTTATGTTGATCTAGTGAATTTCCCTTCTTGAAAAGCATTTTTGCGTCATTTAAAACATAATTATGCTGCCAGCTTTCGGAAAAGTACTTTTTGAGCCTGTTCCCATTTTGTCCCGACGCAGCCCTGGTGCTTACGCGTAAATAAAATTATTGAAATTCCCCTAAACTTTCCCGAATTCCCCTAACTTTTGCCGGTCACAATGGTGTAGCCAGACACCCTCCGGAACGGTAGGCGGTACTATAGTTGAGTCATAAAAAATGGGCATTTTTTGAAATTTTGTTTGAAAAAACGGTTATTAAACAATGTTCTAGGTATGGGGGACGGTATTGTAATTCGATTTTGCAAAAAATTTGACTTTTTTTTTAAAAATCGCATTTTTGGGCAAAAATTAGCTTAAAAATCGCATTTTTGGGCAAAAATAGCCATTTTTGACGAGTTTTGTTGAAAAAATGTCATTTTTTAGTGAAAAAATGGACATTTTTTTCAAAAATTTTCAAATTTTTTTCAGAAACGAGCGGGCGGTCGCCCCTCCACCCTTGGCTACGTCACTGGCCGGTCAACAATCCCTGTTCCCCTAACTTCTGTCAAAAGTCGTATAACTTCCCCCCCCCGATATAATAGCACTCTTAATCAATTTTTTTGTATTTTTCAAGTTTAGAATTATTTCTCTGTTCATCCAAGTTTTTTCACACGATTTTTCTGTTTGTACAAAAGTTTACTTGAAATTCTTTTTGAAGACATATTTTTTTCAGAACGATTTCATCTTTGGCGTTTAATCCTTCAACGATTTTGAGTCCGTATAACCGGATTTATCACGTTGAGTGGATTTTAAGATTAAAATTTGCATATTCTCCCATTTTGGATACACTATTAACGAAAATTGTTTTTTAACATGCTTTTTAGAACTTGTATATATTTTTTTCTATAAGTTTTCCACTATGCAACAAAACACTTCGTCGTCTATTAACACATCTTTTGAATCAAACGAAACTGGTAGAACTCCTCGTTTGAATAAAGAACATGGGTTCATGAAAAGTATTATTCAAAATCAGGTTGAAAGGTAATTTCAATGGGGGTAAAACGGAAAAAGTCACATTTTTCAGAGACGAGTACCATAAAATGCTTGAAGAACGCAAGCAGCAAAGGGCTAATGGTAAGAGGGGAGGGAATTTTTGCATGTAGGAAAAATTGTTCTTTTTTTAGATGAACAAAAAGAGCTTATCAACAAAATGGCTGAAATGAATATTTATGTTCCACCACATATGAGACGGAATGGTCGTACCTCAAATGAAACCGAGGTTAGTGTTGAAAAATTCGGTTTATAATTTTTGGTCAGGGGTGCCAAGTCGGGTGTATTTTTTCAGAAAAGTGCTTATCAAAAATTTTAAGTCAATAAATTTTTAATCCAAAATTATATATGTTTGGCTCAAAATTGCTGCTCTTGAAGTTTTTTGAACCCAAAATTTGATTTTGGCTCATTTTCAGTTCGAAAATTTCTAAACCATTTGAACCACTTTTTTAAGGCGGGAACTTCCAATGAACCATCAGATCCGCTGCATAAGATACGAGAAAAGGCTCGACGACATTTAAAAAAGCAGCTTGATGAAGAATTAGATTCGAATTCGTCCTCGTCTACATCCTCTTCTGGCTCGAATCGTACGTGGAAGACCTCGCGAAAACCAACTAAAAATTCTAAATCCGGCTATATGTTTCGACTCAATGTTATGGATGATTTGGAAGTTGTAGTCCACAAAGTAAGTGTCGTAAATGGATGAAAGTTTGATTTTTGGACTCAAAATCGATTGTTTGAGCTCAATTTTTAATCGAAAATTGAGAGCTTATTTTTATGTCGAAAAATTTATTGATGCCTATTTTTGGGCTCGAAAATTGTTACAAAAAATTTCAAAACTTGCTCAAAATCTAATTTTTTTTAGGACGATACGCCAGAAACTGTTGCAAACTTTGTCTGTGAAAAATTGAAGCTGGACGAAGTTACAAAAAAGAGCTTAGTGGAATTTTTGAGAAAAGAATTTACAAAACATCGGCCTATATAATATTTTTCTTTACATTTATTTTTTAGTAAGCTATGTCTCTATTTGTATAATTTTGTTTGTTTTTATTGTTTTTGTTAATATTGGGCCCAAAAATCGAATTTTCGATCATTTTTAAGTTCAAAATATAAACCGGGAGCCGAGCGTTCGGGGAGGGGGGGGGTGGTGTGACGATGATTTTTATGTCAATTGTCTTCTCTCATCACCCCCTACAACTTGTTTTAGCGTCCTGGGTTTAAATCAAACTTCCTCGAGATCATCTGGACACACATTACACGTTTAATGTAGTAAGATTTTTTTACAAAAGTGCTTTGTTTTTATAAACCTCATTATGAAGTGATATTTTTTGTGATTATCCCTGACTTTTTGGCACAGATAGAGTTGATCATTTTAGTTTATTATTAATAATAAATTTTTCTGGTTTTATAGAAATTGATCAATTTTAAGGGTTGCATTTTTCCTATTTTTTATTACTCTATGTTGTTTGTTAATTTTACCTGAATCAGGAATTTTGATGGTTTTTATATGAAATTAGGGACCGTCGTCGGTCAATAGGGGTTGTCAACTCACTTGTTGGTCAGAATGTGTTCGGACACCGTTTTTGTGTTTTCTTACAATAAATGCAATTTGATACTTGTAGTTTCAGAATCTGATCGAATTTTTTGTCTGGGGCGACATATTTGAAGAAATACGGCCTGGTTTTAGGAGGGGCCCGAGAGACCGGATTTTGCAACAAAAAAAAATCGCCATTTTTTCAACAAAATCACGGTAAAGCCCAAAATTTCCTGTTAGAATTTGTCGGGCACATTCTGAATAATTCTCGCGGTCTTTTCCAGGCTAGCTTTTTTGATTGGCGAGAAAATGCGATTTTTTCAAAAATTAGCAAAAATGGTCAATTTTCGAAAAATCTCCATTTCAAATGGTACTTTGGTACTTGTACCGATTGATTCTCATGGTACTTGCACATAATTGTTCCAAAGACGAAAAAATTTATGTAGAGAAGCTTTTTTATCGTCACCTTGATAATGAGCCAAAATTTGCATTTTTTTAAAAATCGATCACTTTTTTCATGATTTTTAGTATGAAAGAACTAAAATTGTTTCGTTATCTACCCCAATTATTCCTAAATATCAACTGCAAAAAATGTTATTCAACATCTCAACCCTCTTCTTCTAATGCTCTTCCAAAAAATCCTGTATTTCCAACAAAACCAACTGCCGCTGGCGAGGTAAATCTCATAAAAGCTGTTTGGGATGAGTGGTCAAAATTTGATGTTTTAATGTGAGCTCAAATAAAAGTTGAAAAAATATCAAAGGGTCAAAACATATATAATCCTTTTTTAGTAGGCTCAAAAATTAATTTTTGATGAAAATTTCAACTCTTCCATAAGCTTTTCTATAATTTAAATTTATTTTGTCGCATTAAAGTATGTATTTTTAGGCCCAACCGTATGTTGATTACAAACGAGTACAGTGCATAGCTGGAAACGGAGGAAATGGCTTAGTTTCTTTTATGAGGATAAAAAATAACCCTTATGGTGGACCAGATGGTGGAAATGCTGGACATGGCGGTCATGTGATTTTCAACGCCGATCCAAAAACCAAAGACTTCGCCAGAGTTCAAACTGTCTTAAAAAGTAGACATGGAGAAAATGGCCGAGATAAATGCTGTCACGGGAGGAGTGCAACTCACGCCTATGTAAACGTGCCTTTGAATACACTAGTCAAGACTACTGCGGGCGAGATTGTTTATGAGTTAACCAAACCGGGAGAACTGTTTATAGCAGCCAGAGGTGGCGCTGGTGGACATGGAAACCATTTCTATTTGTCAAATGATGTTAGAGCACCGTTAAAAGCGGAGCTTGGAGGAAAAGGAGAAGTGGTAGGATAGGATATTTGAAGCAACGATAAAATTGTTTTTGAGGTGGAGTACGACCTGGAGATGAGAATTATAGCATTGGCTGGTTTAATTGGATTTCCGAATGCTGGAAAATCGTAGGTTTTGTTAAAAATAGAAAAGAATTTGTAGTAAAATAGCTATGAATCATCAAACCACTTTAATTATTAAACGCAGTTTTGAGCTCAAAATTGGAAAAATCGAATTTGGGCTCAAAATTTGGAAATTTGATTTTTTTGGAAAATTTGATTTTGGACTGAAAAAGTATTTTTGATATTTTCAACCCTAATTTCGAATTTTAGGAGCCTGCTTCGAGCAATCTCCCGTGCCAAACCAAAAGTCGCAGCCTATCCTTTCACTACCTTGAAACCCCATGTTGGTATAGTCCACTATGAAGATTTTGAACAGATTCCAGGTAGTACCCCATCCCAATGGAAAAATCAAAATGAAATTTTTTAGTGGCCGACATTCCTGGAATCATAGAAGGAGCACACGAAGACGTCGGACTGGGATTCGAATTTTTGAGGCATATTGAAAGATGTCGTTGTCTTTTTTATGTGCTTGATTATACTTTGGGTGAACATAGAGGGCAATTTGAAGAGCTGAGGAAAGAACTAAGGTTGTATGATGAAAAAATGATGGAGAAGCCAACCGCTATTTTGATAAATAAGATTGATTTATGTACTGATGAGGTATTGACTTAGTAGTTGTGGCCATGAATAGCTAAAAATTAGGGCACCAATTTTTTAAAAGCTTAAAAATCTGCGTACCCTAATTTTTAGGCCTAAAAATTAAATACCTAATTTTTAGTCTTAAACTAAATTTGTCTATATGCATAACGCTCCATTTTTAGGCCTTCATCGAGTCCCTGCCGAAGCTCTTCCCCGAATTTCCAGTATTCGCCATTTCTGCGAAATTCAGAACCGGCCTAGAATCAATGCTGATCTATCTCAGAGAAGAATATGACAGACAACTAGAAGAGCAAGCCAAGAAAGTTCGAGAAGAGGAAGAAATTCTAAATCGTGATATATAATTTTGTTACTGTTTGTATATTGTTAATTCTGCCATTTTTGTGTTGTTTTAATAAATTTTAACTTCGTAGTCGAGCGAGTTAGTTGGGTTCGACCCATTACATGTATTGGGTTGGTCCAAAAGTTCTCGACTTTTTACATGGATTTTGACCGGAATTTTTGTTCCTAAAAAGGGGTGCAGATAATAGGTCATTCTCGGTCGAAATTTTTTTTTTTGCCAAAACAGCCTATATAGGGGTAAAATCATGCGAAAATCGATTGCGCGCATTCCAGAAACATGAAAATGCTTCCTTGACCCTGATTCAGGGAAAAAGATGTGTGTATTGAAGCGAAAATCGAAAAATTTTGAAATTTCTCCCTCAAAATCATATTTCTGGAGGTAGTTTCATGCGGGGAATCGATTGCGCGCATTTTCGATGCTTGAAAATGCTTCCTTGACATTGATTCAGGGAAATAAGAGTGTGTATTGAAGCGAAAATCCAACATGTACTAATTTCCCTGAATGAGGGTCAGGGAAGCGTTTTCAAGCTTCGAGAATGCGCGCAATCGATTCTCCTCGTGAAATTACCCCCAGAAATATTGAGGGAGAAATTTCAAAATTTTTCGATTTTTGCTTTAATACACACATCTTTTTCTCTGAATCAGGGTCAAGGAAGCATTTTCACTCTTTGGGAATGCGCGCAATCGATTTTTCGCATGATTTTACCCCTATATAGGCTGTTTTGGCAAAAAAAATTTTTCGACCGAGAATGACCTATTATCTGCACCCCTCCTTTAAGTTCTTAGGTAGGGGGTAGGTGTGCAGGAAACAAAAAAATTGAGGTACCCCAAAAAAGCAAACGTTGAACCCAAAAAAGCAAGCGCAGCACATGTGTTTTCAGCTTTAGCAGACGTTTATCGGCCAAAAAAAAACAAATTGAAAACGGAGACAAACATTTTTCATTTTTTACTCTTTGGGGACCAAAGGGAAAAAGCGATTTTTTAAAAAGTTCTCCAAATAGGCTGATTTTTTTATACTCGGGGGTTTTCGGGTATAGGCCGTTTCAGCTAGAGTGGCCAAAAAAGTTGTGGCAACATAGCAAAGTGGTAAAGTTCTCGCTTTTCACTCAGACGGGCGAGGGTGAAAAAAATGACTTTTTTCAAATTGAAAAATTGTATTTCCTGAGGTTTTGGAGTAATAAAAACATCAAATTCGTGTTTTTGGACTAAAAATACCCCTAGACAAAATTTTTTTATCGATTTTGACACTACAAAAAGAAATGGCATTCATAGATCATGACCAGTAGCGTAGTCAGACTCCTCCCTGAACGGGGGCGGTACTGTATTTGAGTCATAAAAAATGGGCATTTCAAAAAATTTCAGATATGGGGAGTCAAAAAGTCCCATTTTTTTGGCAAAAATTGATTAAAAATGGCATTTTTGGCCAAAAAATAGTCATTTTAATGAAAAAATATCATTTTTAGTAAAATAAAATCATAATGTCTTTCATAAATTTTTGGATAGAGAAAATAAATTTTCAATATTTTTTAATTTTCATATTTTTTAGGTTCGCATACATACAGTTCACAGAAGGTATTTTTACATTTTAAGTCTCTAAAATTCTTGTATTTATAGTAGAAGGAATGCAGAATGCCGTGGCATTAGACGATTCTCTTTTTCTTGGTCG
Source organism: Acrobeloides thornei (assembly GCA_034699885.1). Lineage (NCBI taxonomy): Eukaryota > Metazoa > Nematoda > Chromadorea > Rhabditida > Cephalobidae > Acrobeloides > Acrobeloides thornei. The sequence continues at coordinate 552 of JAQGCP010000795.1, read as the reverse complement.
CCAGATTAAGGTGATGAGCAAGCGTACGAACAAGCCAGGTATTAGTTCAACAAATCGGCCGCCCAGAGGACGTGGTCGCGCTCGAGTTATCGTCAAATACGTTTATCCTGGCGCTCGTGGCTTTCGTGGACGACCACCTAGGTATTCTTTTCTTTCGTTTATTAAATAATAGAATATATATATATGATTTTTAGACGACGTGGTTTCTCGCCGTATTGAGCTTGATCCAACAATCTATTGTTATGTTTATGATTTATTGCAACTTTGTTCCCGTTTTCTTCAATGGTTCAAGTGGTTTACCAATATAGAAGGAACTTAGACAAAACAAATCTTATTTATATTTTCAATTATTTTGTACTATTGTTACGTGTTATTAATGTTGCATGCTTAATAATTCATGCTTTTCCTCTACATAAAACTTTTTTTTAAATTTTGTGTACTCTTAAAAAATTAATTGGATGTTTTGCACCAAAAACTGTTCTAAATTTAAATCATTCTTCATGTTTATTAGTTACATGTCATACTGTATTTCGATGAGTTTATTAGGTACTA
>JAQGCP010000794.1:0-14699 GCA_034699885.1 Acrobeloides thornei | reverse complement strand
TATTTTTTGATTGGTCACCTAAAAGTTCATTGGTCACCTAAAAACTCATTGGTCGCCTAAAGTGCACTAGAGCCAAATAGAGCATTTTCAAAATTTTTTTTCAAATTCTGAATTAGCATGGTCGATTTGGGTTACCTACAAAATTTATAAAAAAATTTTTTACTGTTAAAATAAAAAAATTCATGTTAAATTATAAGCAAAATTAAAAATCCGAATTCCAATGTGAAATTGGCTCAGTGGTAGTGCTTCCATATTCGAGTCCAAAGGTCTCAGGTTCGAATCCCACCTGCGTCGACTTGATTTTGCCTCAGAAAATATGTTATCTTAAAAAATTTTCTTGTCAATAAACAAATTTTGATTGAATCAGGAATTTTAAATCTAGGTAAATGTTTTCGTTGTAATACACAGAAGAAACTTCACACGCAATCATCTCAAAAACTATAACGATTCAGAGGGTGCCGTAAAAACAAAAAATGCTCCATTTTTCTTGAATTTTTTCGAATATGTACAAATTATGTGGGTATTTTTATCTGACTGGACTGGTCTTTTAACTTATTTTTTAGGTGTTTGTTCACGACACTTTCCGGAAAGCTACTGAAGTTCCAGAATGTTTCGACTCGGAAATTAATCGATTAAATGAGGCAACTGAAAAGCTTGCTATTGTAATTTTTGTTTATTTCAACGCAAGAAAAAGAAAAACTCTCAAACTTGTTGCCCTCCAAATTTTTTCTAGGGGTGCGTGCTAGCAATCGTGAAATTGAAACGAGAACCCTGATTCAGGGGTTTCGTTTCAATAACCCAAAACAATTTCAAATTGGATAAATTTGGTGTCGTTTTGCTCGTCTCGTCGAGCTATAAACGAATGCCGTCTTTGTTTTTCACGACGATCTGTTTTTTTACGCATTTCACGACGATTTCCGAACAAGATATAGTATTTCCTTTTGAATTTGCCTGAATATTGACGCGAAAACCCTGAATTTACATTTTTTTAATACGCTTAATTATTGGGTGTATTTAAAAAACAAAGATGGCAGCATTCTTTACAGCTAAATTAGACGAACAAAACGACACCAAGTTTATCCAATTTGAACATTGTTTTGGGTTATTGAAACGAAAACCCTGATTCAGGAGTATAAGAACATGTAAAATAAAGTCGCATAGCGCAGTTGGATAGAGTACTGTTCTTTAATCTAAAGGTACTGGGTTCGAGTCCATTGTGTGTATATAAAAACTACAAAAACCAGATTTTTTGCCCGAAAATGAAATTCCAAAAAAATTTAATAATCAAGTCAGGTATGAGGAACAAAACCAGCTAGATTAGAAAAAATTGGAGGGCGCAAGTTGGGAGTGTTTCTTGTTAACATAAAAAAATTTTAGAGTGTAAACTTTTGTGACCAAGGTTCGGGTGTTTATCGAGCATCGTTGGAACACAGAGATGGCGAATGTTCTAGACAGGCACTTTTGTGCGATAAACATCGGGAGCCGTTGTCTATCAGCTGTGCTTCGAGTAAGAATTGCTTTCATCGAGTACATCTACTGCTTCTTCTTCTACTAGATCGAGTACTACTACTTCTTTGTCTTCTTCTACTACTACTTCTTCGTCTTCTTCTTCTACTACTACTACTTCTACTACTACTATTTCTTCTTTATCTTCTTCTACTACTTCTTCTACTACTACTACTTCTACTTCTTCTACTACTTCTTCGTCTTCTTCTTCTACTACTACTACTATTTCTTCTTCGTCTTCTTCTACTACTTCTTCGTCTTCTTCTTCTACTATTACTATTTCTTCTTCGTCTTCTTCTACTACTTCTTCTACTACTACTTCTTCTACTATTACTTCTTCTACTACTACTTCTTCTTTGTCTACTACTTCTTCTTCGTCTTCTACTACTACTTCTACTTCTTCTTTGTCTACTACTTCTTCTACTAGTTTGATTATACAGTTAATTGCTTGTTTAGACCAAGTTCTCGATTCACATACTCTACAATGTGTTCCTGCGCCGGATCATTGTTTCTTCGTCCCGAATAGAGTTTATGCACCAATTCAAGAATTTCTCATGCAAATCTACTGTTCGTTTAAACCTGTTAAATTCTTCCAATCCGATCCGAATGCAACTCCATTTACATCGACTACTTCTGGGCATGGTCCTTTGCCGGTTTGCGAGGATTGGTGAGCTTTTTTCTTCAAAACAGCTTAAATTTTTTTTCTTTTTATGTTTGTGACATGCTCAATTGAACCCTTGGAATTCGGTTTTTGTGAGAATGGCAAAATTTTTGATGAGACTAGACAACTTTGTCGGGCTATGCTGCCTGAGGACAAGTGTTCGAATATCGGTGCTTGCCGCGGAGCGGAATGGCAAAAAGTCGCCTTCGGTCAATGTAGACAAGAATTTGGCTATTGTGATGGTATTTTCACCTGTCCTACGGCGGACAAAGATGGGCAAAAAATTCAATCTCTTCAAAAACATGAAAAGATTCTTACAATGCTAATAACACATTCCAAGGTACTCATGCACTATCCCCTAAGCTGAAAACGAAAAAAATCAAGCATGAGGTTTATGCTTAGGCTTATGCCTAGGTTTAAGCTTAAGCCTAGGCCTAAACATAAACCAAAGCCTCATGCTTGATTTTTTTCATTTTCAGCTTGGGGGGGGGATAGTGCATAAGTACCTTGAAATGTATTATTAGCATTGTAAGAAAACCTGTTTTTTCATGTTTTTGAAGAGTGAATTCATTACCCATTTTGGTCCGCCGTACTTGTGTGTTCATACAGATTCCACTAGTACATTTGTTGTAGGTGCTCGGCCGCTTGTATTTACCTGTCAAGATCAACACATCTTCCACAATGGAAATTGTGTCAAACCATGGGAAACCGATGGCAAATGTGCTACATGTAAGCCAAATGAAAAAAGACGAGCACCAAATTGCCATCAATACTATCAATGTATCGGCGATTCACAAACTCCACAACAACTCGAATGGAAACTCCATACGTGCCCACAAGGTCACTATTTTGAGACCGCCAATCAAAGTTGTACGATTTCGGATGGGCGATGTGCTAGTGTTTCCGAATGTCGTGATGGAGATTCGTATAGTCCATCTTGTGGTGACTACATTCTTTGTGTTGGTGGGAAATTCATGCTCGGGAATTGCCCACACTTGACCAGATGGGATGGAAGGCAACGAAGATGCGTTCAAGATGCCGATTGTAAGCGATATTTGGAGACGCATTGCAGGCATGGCGATGTGATCCCTTCGTACGATTGTAAAAGCTATCAAATCTGCCGAAATGGCCGTTTTGCCAAAGAGAGTTGCTTGAATGGGAAAACTTTCTTGGAGCCTTGTCGCGAATGTGAGAACAAGTTCCAAGCTTGTCACGCCAGATACGAAAATCAGAACTATAAGCCGTTGACTTGTGTTCATGGCGAGGTCGGTCCGACTGTAAATAAACTTGATGCCGAAATTTATAGAAAATTATTGACACCACAGATTGTCGGCGTTATGTTGAATGTATTCAAGGTGAATGGTACAGCATGGAATGTCGACAAGGATCATTCGGTATCATATTAGGCCACGTTTTTAATTTCAAAAATTAGATCCAAACATCCGAAGTTGTACGAACAAGCAAGACCAACAATGTGGCTATGAACGCTTGGCTCAACCAATGCCACCGCAATCTCAACAAGCACCATCACCAAGAACAATTTATCTTCCAGCGGACAATCAAAACATTCTTCAAGATTTCCGAGTTGAGAGTGCACATTCTTCGCCGGTTATCCCACAAAACTATTCTTCAAATTATGTAAGTGAAAACGATAGTACAATTGAGTCTCGATATAACGTCACTCGTCGAAGGGGATACCGAAAAATAAAAATTTTTTTGCCGAGTTTAGTCAACGTTAAGTGGCGACAACCAGGGGAACTAGTTGCTCAAAATCTCCTTATTTTCCAGGCTCAAACAGATTTCCTATATGAACATTGCGATGTCAATTCACCTCAACTTGTACCTCACCCGTATGATTGTTCAAAATACAAACAGTGTGATCAAACTCGTGGCTATTACATCGAAGTGAAGTGCAATGAGCACGAGCAATTTGACTGGAAGCAAGGGCAATGTCGTCGATGGTAATCGAGCCGTGTGACCCAGTATGGCGTAGCTAATTTCCAAGAATGGGAGAGGAGGAACCTTTTCAAACAAAGTTTTTTGGAACTTATGCACCTTAGCCTCCCCCCAAATTTTGGGGGGCCGAACGGAACCGATTTTGGGGGTCGAAAGGAACCGATCGGTTCCGTTTGCCCTCTCCCCAAATTTGGGGGGGGGTTAAAGTGCATAAGTTCCGTTTTTTACCTTGGTCCCTCTTATGTTTTTTTTGAAAAATTTTCATGAAAAAATAGGAAATTTTGGTTATTTTTGGTGAAAAAATAGGAGATTTTGGTCATTTTTGGTGACAAATTATAATGGGGGCCATTATGATTTTTTGGAACTTATGCACTTTGTCCCCTCCCCCCAAATTTGGGGGGGGGGGCCTAACTGCACGACTTTGGGGGGGGGAGGGCGAACTGCACCGATCGATGCAGTTCACAGCCCCCCAAAATTCGCATAAATGCAAACATTTTGAGGGGGGCCGAAGTGCATAAGTTTCGATTTTTTTTGTTTTTGTAAAAATTTGAATTGTTTTTAAAAAATTGATTTTGTATGAAAAATTCGAATTTTTTGGGGGCCCCCCTAGCTACGCCACTGGTGTGATCTCAAAACTAATGTTTGTATTTTTAGGTTCCAATGTAAGGCACCTAGCTGTGTCGAAGGCATGCGCTTGCCAAAAGACGAATGTGGAAAAGCGAAGCGATGTCAAAATGGTGTTTGGGAAGACGTTCGTTGCAAAAATGAGATGGCTTTTATGAATGGAAGGTGTAGTCAAACAGTTTCATGCAAAAATACCAGTAAGCGTTGCTTTTTTCGGCACTAGGACGGGGTACACACCTCACAGATTTTTTTAGCGAATTTTTCACACATTACAAAATTTAAAATTTTTCATGAAAAATTCAAAATTTCGTGTGAAAAATTCGTCATTTTGATCTGTGAGGTGTGTACCATCCTAGTGCCCTTTTCCATTTTGAGCAAAATTTCAGACCATGTAACATCGTACGGGAAAAATCATGCAAGATGCTTTCATGGCGATACAAAATCTCATCCGAAATATTGTTCTCGTTTCTATTTATGTGCTTATGGTGAATTCTTGGAAGTGGAATGTCTTGATGGTCAAAAATACAATCCTGAAGTAAGTTTTAAAGGGAGTAAATTTTACAGCAGCATCTCCGAAACAAAATTTTTTGGAATTTCTGCAAAAATCGAAATGCGCGCAATTGATTTGTCGCATAAAATTACCCCGTGAAAATTATTTTTGACAAAAATTCAGGGCCAGCTCCCCTGGCCCTGAATCAACGAAGAATATGATGTATTAAAACAAAATTTCCCGAATCAAGGAAGCATTTTCAAGCTTCAGAAATGCGCGCAATCGATTTTTCGCATAAAATTACCTCTAGAAAAGTCATTTTTACAAAAATTCCCAAAAATTTTTTTTAGATACTGAGCAAAGTTTACCCCCCCCCCTTTCAAGCACGTAGCCAGGATTTCCTAACGGGGGAGGAATGCCCCAAAGTCCAAAATCCACAGGTTACCTGTGGTTTTTTTCAAAATTTTGACCAAAATCCACAGGTACCTGTGGTTTTGGACAAAAACATAAGGGAGTATTCTTATGATTTTTTCAAAAAATTTTCTGACGGAGGCAATTGTCCGGATTGCCCCCCTCTCTACTTGCTTGTCCCTTTTAAAAATTTGGATTTTTTAACAATTCCTAGAGCAAACGCTGTGACCCTCAATACAACTGTCCGTCGGAATACCAGCCAAGTTGTTATCATGGTGATACAAAGCCTGTCGAAGACAAATGTGACCAATTCCTTTCATGTGTTGGTAAAAAATTTTGAGTTGATATTCATTCGTGTCTTCTCTCGATTTTTAGATGGAGAATATCAACTCAAGTTCTGTCCATATGGTGAAAAGTTCGACCAAGAACAACGACGATGTGAAACCGGCTCTTGCCAATACAATCAAGATGTTGGAAACGACGCCCCAAATGACTCGTGCCATGTAATTTGTTTCGATTTTATGTTTATTAAAAAGATTTTCAGGAATCTCCTTTGCCGTCTGGTTATAGAGCTCATCCGACAGATTGCAATCGATTTTATCAATGTGCTCACGGGAAATGGGTTCCAAAAACTTGTCCTGCCAACTTGGCATTCAATTCTGCTCTAGCCGTTTGTGATTGGCCAAGCAATGTTCTCGGCTGTTCGAATCAATGAAATTTTTCAAATATCTGAATATTTTTAAAATTTTATTTTTTCATTTTTTCACTTTGTTTTTGATTGATTCTTCAGTACGAGTACAAAAAATGCTCCATTTTTTTATGAACTTCCCGAATATCAACAAAAATGGCAACTTTTTTCCCACTGGACTGGTCCTTTAAGGCCACTTTCCGAAAAACAAAAATTTTTGGCCTTTGAAATGTAGATGTCCCAAATTTTCTAAGGAATCTTGTGTGCAAAAAAAAGAAGTTTTTCGATCCCCTCAAAAAACCTCGTACATAACTTTTCGATTTAAAAAGTTATATTCCATGATCATTTTCAGCCATGGATCCATTGTAACGATTGTTTCGAAATCGGGAAATTGTTATGAAACAAAAAATCAAAAACAATTTTTTGTATGTTTTAAATAACTTTTGAAATCAATAAATTTATTAAAAACAATATAAAATTCCTTAAAACAATATAAAAACAAGAGTGCCTGATTTTCAATAAATCGTGTTTATTGACACGATTGACACAGAAAGCACATTAAATCGTGTCAATAAACACGATGTTATTGATAATCAGGCAACACTAACCACAGGAAATTCATCACACTCGTACCTTTTTCCGAGATTCGTGCTGCGCGCAGCACGAATCTCGGAAAAAGACCCGTTGTCGGAAATATTTCAACTGTCGAAAATTTTCGACGCCTAGGGCCTAAATTAAAACTCATCGTTTGAGATTAGGAACCATTTTTTCTTAGGATTGAATTTTTACGATGAATTCTTTCACCACTGAACCAGCAGCTTTGGAAAGACCCCTTAGATTTTCTTCGAGTTCCTGTTCATTTTTGATCTGTTTTCTTATTCGACCAAAATGGTGAGTTTCACCATTGAAAAGGCAAGAAATCGAGAAGAAGTCTGATAATTTCATCGGGAGCTCATTCGGAAGGAAGGATGCGTATCTTCCTTTGGCTTCGTGGATTTTTCGGACGGCATCAGCAATGGGGACCTGAAATTTCTGAGTTAAAAAGAAAAGTTGAAAAAATATACCCATCGCCTTGTCGAGTCACAGAGCATTTCAGTGCTCAAGTAGCATTTATAGTTTTGACGAGGGCGATTGGTCTCAATGACTCCTCCAGAAAAATATTTTAATTCGGGGCGGACTTTTGAGATCTGGTAGGCAAGTGACATATTGCTAAAATTGAAGTTTTAATTGTGTTATTAAAACTTAAAAACTAAATAGAGAGGTTTTAGAAGTGCCCAGAATTTTTTTAAACCGCGCTCAAAAGATTCTACATACCAATTTTCTTAAAGGGGATGAAAATTAGGGCCCTTTCTCCAAAAATTTTTTTTGAGAAATGACCTTCTAGGGTGAAAAATCGATTGCGCACATCCCCGTCGCATAAAATGCTTCCTTCACCAATTGGGACTTCTTTCTCATATGCTTTTGGACAGACTTTTCTCTAGGTGAGCTATTGAGGAAAACTTTTGGAAGTCTGATGTGTAGAATCTTTTAAATAAGGTTTCAAACAATCTGAGATGTTCACTTCGAAAATCTCCCTGGTAAGATCTTAAGGAACTCAAACGTACCTCATTATCATAAACATCCCTATACCGATAACCCGGTAGTCAGGGTGATACCAATTCAGGTTCACACAGAGATATTTGGTCAAAATGTCTATCTCTGCAACACCTACAAGTTTCCCATCGATCCGGAAGTGTAAATGGAAAGTGCCCATCACTCCAAGTTCATTGTCTTCGTCTTGAATATTCTGCAAGGGTGTAATACAGAAAGAAGTGTCAAAAAATTCTTTGTTGCACCAATCTTCTTGATCATGAACGGCACGATTCCATTTGCAAAAGAGGTCGAAAGATTCCTGGTAAGTTGCATTGAATTCTGGGGAATTTAAGGCGACTAGACTGACCTAAAATGTTGTTTTTTCCGCCTTATACTACTACTTTTCTCTCTTATTTCTTACACTACTACTTTTTCTCCCTGTTATTGTCTTACCTCAATGTTGTGCTTTCCTCCTTTTGCGATTTCTTTCAATTCTTCTCCAAGCACTTTATCGATATCATCTCCTTTTTTCGACTTTTCTTTTGTAGCAGTTCTCAAAAATTCTTCCATTTCTTTTTGAGTGAAATCTAGTAGCTCTTCTTGGCTAAGTTCTGGATGAGCTTCTGATCTAAAATAATAGCCTTTTTTTCATTTTTGATGACTGTTTTCCTACTTTTCCTCTTGGCATGTTTCGCTCAAATCGGGGACATTTGTCTGAATGTATTTTTTCATCCTTTTGAGCGATATTTTGAGGCTACGGGTTAGTCTGAACTTGGTTAGTTCAGTGCGAAGTCCATAGCGCGAGCAACAAGTGGTATCGTCCAAAATGGGCTTCATCACTCGCTTACCGCGGCTAAAATTAAGTCATTCGGATTCTTAGGGTCTTAAAGGGGGAGAGTAAAAATTAGGGCCCTTTCTCCAAAAAAATTTTTTTTTAAAATGATCTTCTAGGGGTAAAAATAGGGTGAAAAATCGCTTGCGTACATCCCCGTCGCGTGAAAATGCTTATTTCATCTTGTTTTTGCGAAGATAGCACTATTTCACGTTTGCTTAAAATTTGCATAATTTCGTCAAAGAAAATAGTGCTATTTTCGCGAAAACAAGATGAAGGAAGCATATTCACGCGACGGGGATGTGCGCAATCAATTTTTCATCCTATTTTTACCCCTAGAAGGTCATTTTTCAAAAAAAATTTTTGAGAAGCCCTAATTTTCACCACATTTAAAAACGTACCGACACCAGCCCTGATCTATGAGTCCGGACAAATGTTCATGTGAAATTTTTTCAACTTCAATATATAGATCTAAAAGTTAGCTTTGAAGTGGTTTTCCACGTGATTAAATTTACTTGGATTGTTATTTTTGTGGACACATGGTTTTTGCATAATATCGATCGTTTCAATTATGGTATCATGGGTTAGCTCTAAAAACGAAAATTTAATTTTTTTTTCTAATTTCTATGAAATTTACTTGGCTCAAGAGGTTCATATAATATCGGCTTTTCCAGGTCAGTTTCAATAAATAGCGAGTCAATTAAACAGGTCTGCTTCAGTGACATCTTGAGAGAGAGAACAAAATAAAATATGAGTCATTCTAAACTGGTTTATATAGAGCGGCTAGTTTTTGTCATTATAACATTTTTTACTAATAATGACTCAAAATTATTCCTTTCTTATAGGTCTATGTATAGCTCTAGGTTAAGGACTAAGTCAAAGTCTAGATCTACGTCTAGAACTAGGTATAGGTCGAACTAGATATCGATGTTGGGATCGGTTTCTAGATCTAGACCGGGTTTATATGTAAGTCGTAAGGATTGCACAACGTTGCATACAGTTACATAGCCAGAAAAATTTCGGACCAAAGAAAGTTTGTAAAGAAAGGGATTGTGATAATGTGATATTTTATCCATGTTTGTATGTAAATCGTGTTATGTTTGATTTTTACATTTATTATGAGCAATAAAATGTTACTTTTCTATTCGTTTATATTGGTACAAGTTGATATCTTTCTTTATAACTTTAATTGTTTTGTGTTGTATATTATATTGAATGGAAAATTTGAAAGTTGTAGAGATATTGGGAGCTACTTCGACTCTTCTACCCCCATTGAATGTGGTCTAAAATCGAAAATTTTTTAAATTATTTTTCAAAATTTTCTCAAAAATGACCCTATTAGGGGAAATTTTATGCGGGAAACACATTGGCAATGATATTTCTGCGTAAAAACGTGGTCCATTTTTTAGAAAATCGAATTAAAGACAAAGAAAATAGTACATATTTCGAAAAAGCTAATATGCAAAAAATTTCGATTTTCTAAAAAATGGAAGAAGCGTTTTTTACGCAAATAACAACATCGCCAACGTGTTTCCCGCATAAAATTACCCCTAATAGGGTCATTTTTGAGAAAATTTCGAAAAATAATCAAATTTTTCGATTTGAGACCACGAAAATTTTGTGAAAAATTGATTTTTTTATATTATAAATTCGAATTTTTTAGCATTCATAGAGAAGTTAGATTTGATTTATCTATTTTTTAATGGAATTATTTTGTCGGCCATCTACAGCTCGTGTTGTTTGCCAATGTTATAGAGCTAAGAGCACTCGAAAGTCCATGATTGATGCCTATATTAGGCGGCAGATGAATGATCCGTATTGTAAGCTAGCTCGAGAACATTCATATCGGGCGCGAAGTGCTTTCAAATTACTTGAATTGAATGAAAAGTTTAAAATTTTCAAAGTTGGTATGCTTTTTAGGCTCCAGGGTATTTTCATGCGATTTTTGAAAAAAAAATTTGAAAAATTTTCGCCATAAAATGTATAAGTACGATTTTTTCACGCTTACCCTGTAAAATTCCCTTGGGAATTGAAAAATTGGTCAAAATGTATGTTGAATTTTAGGAGATATAGTAGTTGATGTGGGTGCTGCGCCCGGTTCTTGGTGTCAAGTAGCTTCTCAGCTCGTGAATACCCCAGAAAATCCTAAACTCGGTTATATCCTAGGAATCGATTTGCAAGCAAGTTTTTATCCTACATTTTCAGATAAATTCCACTTTTTTAGACTATTTTACCGCTCGAAGGAGTTGAAATATTATCACAAGCCGATATTACTCATAAGACAACACATGTAGAAATTAGAAAACGCTTGAATGACAGGAAAATCAATGTACTTATGAGTGATATGGCACCTAATGCATCAGGTAAGCTATTTATACAGGATGAGCAAAAAAAGAAAAAACTTTTGCGTTTTCTGGCGAAAATTTTTCAAAAATCACATGAAAATACCTCTTATAGGTGATTTTTGAACATTTTTCATCAAAAACGAAAACTACGATTTTTTGGCTCACCCTGTACCACGAATTTTTCGATTTTTTCGACGTGTCAATAAACATATAGTTGATCAAAAACCCCCCATTTTAGGAGTCCATGAATGTGATCATGAAAGAATCATCCGACTATGTCGCACTGTCTTCAATTTAACTCAAGGAGAAAGACCGATTTTACCTCTGGCTGAAAATGGAAAATTCATATGCAAAGTTTTTGATGGGCATCATCGTGCAGACTTCATAAAAGAACTTCGTGCTAACTTTACTCGTGTCAAATCGTTTAAACCGAACACTAGTCGTGATGAGAGCACTGAATTTTATGTATTTTGTCAAAAATGAAAAATTGTTTTTCTTTTATTAGAGTAAAATATAGTAGTCTCATTAAAATACAGAAAGTCATTGAATAAAAAAATCACATAGTCAAACCATCGTATCATAATGCTTATAGGATAAAACCGGCATAAAATGAAGTCACTAGAAATCCCGTATATTATAGGAAATTATCGATAACAGATCATTACACGATCGAATAGTTAAATCTTATATATGTTACCGTTTTATCTGAAAATCGACGTATAAGAGCATGAAAATCGACGCATAAGAGCATGAAAACGATGCCTAAGCCCAAGAAACCCACCTGCCCAAGCCTTAAACCGAAAATCTAAGCGAGTAAAAGCGATACCTAAGCTTAGGCAGGTGGGTTTCTTAGGTTAAGCATCGTTTTCCATGCTCTTAGGCATCGTTTGCATGCGCTTTTTTCCTTCGATTTTCAAATAAAACAGTAAAATATATTTTTGGCTTTAAATATCATAAAAATTGACATTTTGATCCCCCTCATTCAAATATTAATCCGACAAATCTCTGTTACGCGTGTCACTAAAAATCCCATGAATATACAGGATTTCGTAAAATCAACAATGTACAAAAACAAATATACAAACGAAATAATTGTCAAGGTCGACTAAAAAATTTTCATTTTATAATTTGTAGCGACCTTTCTGATCATAGAGAGACAAAGAAAGATACTAATATGTGGACAAAAATCGGTTCTAGAATTTTTTGAACGGAAAAAGAGCGTTTAGAAACGCAAAAATTTCAATTTTTAGAGGTAAATTGTGTATCTTTTTTTTAATATCTCCTCCATGACTAGAACTTGCTACGTTTATTAAAGAAATGTTTAAAAAAATCTTTTAGAACCTCATAAATTCATTTAAAATGTAATTCGCCTATGATAATTCAGAGCTTAGATTTTTCACAATAAAAGAAAATAAAATCCATTAAAACGATTGACACTAATTTATAGACAATTGAAATTGAGTCATAAATAATGTCCTTGTTGACCGTACTGTTATAAATCGGATTACACATGAAAAGACCCTAAAAATGAGGGGTCATTCAAAATTGCAAGGAATTAGAGGTTCCAAAAAAACCACCATTGGGTCATTTGTGGCAAAAATTAAAAAAATTTTTTGTTCTAAAATGACATTAGGGGTATTTTTATGCCTTGAAAATGCCTCCCAGACCACGAAATATCCAATTTTCGTATTTTCAAGTAGAAATTCCTACCGAAAATAGATGAAAAAAAACGAAAATCATATATTTCATGGGCTGGAAGGCATTTTTGATGCGCTAAATCAATTTCTCGCATAAAAATACCCCTAAATGAGTAATTTTGGAGAAAATTTCGCCAAAAAATGACCAAATAGCGGTTTTTTGGAACACCATGTAAAGGTCCAATTTAACCATTGCTCATTCAATCATAGCCTATCTACAATCAGACAGAAAAAAAAGACTACGAAACAACAAATTTCGAGTAATTTATTAACAAGAACAAGATTTGTTGGCTAACAAAACGGTCAACTTATAAAAACATTCTAAATTCTGTTTCACGAAGCCAAACACAACAAATAAGAAAAACATTGCAAAATCAAATGCCAGCTAGTTGGAGTTTCTTCTTCTTCTTTATAGTCTTATTCTGGCTTCTTGTTAGGATCCGCTTCTGAGCTAATAGTATTTCCATCTGGGTTCGTTATCGCGATGCTCGAGCTAAAAATATCAGATAAAAATATGTGGAAAAGAATAGCACTACTTTGGTCCATAGATTGGAAGTGGCGGTGCTTTAACAAAAGCATCAAAGTCGCGATTTTGATTGAGTTCCAAGAAACTAGTGAGAAAAGTCTGTTTAATCATATTGAAGATCATCTCGTTGTAGACTGAGTGTGCGGTGTTCGTGCGCGTGAATGGTTCGTCAATCCAAATACAGCTCCATTGCAAGGGTGGTTGTTCTTGTGCCATGATTCGAGCACGATTCATGGTCTTTCCCATTCGCACGCAAATTGCCGAGTTCTCATAGCTGAAGAAAAAAGTATGTACTTTAGACTTTACATGCAAGGCTGTTCTCAAAATGTAAGTCGATGATTAAGGGAATACAGGGTGAGCCAAAAAACGTACTTTGCGAAAAAATTTCAAAAAACTTTTTTTGCGTGCAATCGATTTCTCGCATGAAAATCTTGCATACCTCTTAAATTCTCGCATACCCCTTTAGGTGATTTTTGAATTTTCACCAAAAAACAAAAAAAGTAGGGTTTTTTGGCTCATCCTGTAATGCTAATCGGTCAATTTTTATGACAAAAAATATGCCAACATCAAAAACATACCTAAATCTCATGGCATAATATTCAAGAAATCCAATCAACAGTTCACCCAACGACTGTGTGTTGCTAAATTTCCATTTGTTGGGCGGCGGTGATTCCAGTGGGATCGACACGTTCAACATTCGGATGTCGGCGCGGTTGCCGAACCGATTCGGATAGAGTTTCTGAAGTGACGGTAGAACTGGTGGATCGGCGCCGCATTGCAAATAATTGATGACCATTAGTACTAGCGAATAAGAAGTGAATGATGAGCGGGTTGATTCATTGATGCCACGCTGTTTCGCCCATTCTTTGACAACCGACACCAAAGGTCTAACTCGCCAGTCAACTGAAAATTTTCACAGCTTACTTCAATTGACAATTCAAACAACACTTACATGTAGCATAGTAACATAACAAATGCGTGTTGCGGATGGCCACCGAGTTGTTGGCGTTCAAGTCGACTGTTATATCATCATATGGCGCTTGGAAGTTGAGTCGAAGGATGGGCACTTTGGCTGTCTCGATTAGATGCTGGTTTCGAACAAACGGTGCATTTTGGAGAGCATTACTTATGGTTTTCAGTACAGTTATGGCATCGGTTTTTTGGTCAAGCTGAAAAAATAAGTATTAGGAGGGAGGGGAAAGAAAGTTAAGGAACTCTGATAAAGTTAGAGGGAAATCAAAAATCAATTTTAAATCGAATTTTGAGCTCAAAAATCAATTTTGAATCGAATTTTGAGCTCAAAAATCAATTTTGAATCGAATTTTGAGCTCAAAAATCAATTTTGAATCGAATTTTGAGCTCAAAAATCAATTTTGAATCGAATTTTGAGC
>JAQGCP010000793.1:0-14706 GCA_034699885.1 Acrobeloides thornei | reverse complement strand
AAAATTGTTGAATTGCCCTACAGGTGAATAAATTAAGTTCCAAAATGGCACATTTGTTGAGTGCTATGGATTTTTTTAATAAATTTTTTCCTATTTTGTTTAGCCAATTTGGACTCCATCGCCGTTGAAGCGTTACCTAAAGACTTCCCAAATGGTGTCTATGCTGGCTTTGCTAGGGTCGATGATGGCCAAATTCATAAAATGGTTATGAGTATTGGCATGAATCCGCAATTCAAGAACGAGATTAAGACAATTGTATCATTTTTGTTCGCTTCATATACAGGGTGAGCCAAAAAACAGTACTTTTTCGTTTTTTTTAGCGAAAAATTTTCAAAAATCGCATGAAAATACCTCCTTATAGGTGATTTTTGAAAAAAATTTTCACAAAAAACACAAAAAGTAATATTTTTTGGCTCACCCTGTATATATTGGATCGATTCATAAATAAGATGCTTTTGCCCTTTGAGTAGAATCGTTTTGAAATTTCTGATTTTTGCTCAAAATCGAATTTTTGACAAATATTCAAATTTTCACAAAAATTCAAAAAATGTGAATATCAAATTTTTTTCGTAAAGATTCGACTCAACGGGCAAAAGCACCTTGGATCGACCCAATACAAATACTATTTTAGGAAGTCCATATTTTACATGAGTTTCCCTTGGACTTTTACAATTCCATGATAGAAGCCATGGCTTTGATTTACCTCCGTCCAATGAATTCTTTCAACTCCATGGGTTGTGTATACATTAAAAAGTGAATTAATATGGTCATTTTTCAGACGAATTGATCTCAGCCATAGAAGAAGATAAACGAACTGCTCAATCCCAATTGGATGACCCAAAAATGCGCAAGTGGACGGACTCTGAACTTTTCTCAAAAATCTGATGTCTGAGGGCATTCCTATTTTGCATAATATTTTTTTCTATTGTGCATAATATTTAATACGGTTTTTCAATGAGCTCAATTTTCAATATTTGTGATGACTTTATTTTTCTTTTAAAGCGTCTCGAACTACGGGCACTAAGAACGAACTTCACTTCACGGAAATTAGATTCGCGAATTTAAATTCACTTTTTTTACTTCCTTATCTAACTTCACTTTTCAGTTTTGGGTCAACTTTTTGAAATTTTATGCAGAAAAACTTCCGCTTGATCGAAGGCTTGAAGCATTTGAGATATTACAAATGGTTGACCCAAAATCGAAAAGTGAAGTTAGACTCGCGGAAGTTAGATTCCGAAAAAAGTGAAGTGATGTTCGTTTCTAGTGCCGAACTACGCAGATCGATACGAGCAACTCAACGCGTTTAACTCAAACCACTTTTTTAAGTTGATCATACTCCTCAACATGGAGATTTTTTGGTTTGAGGCTATTTTTACGATTTTGGCTGTTCAATTTTGATAGCTTTTATTTTTTGCGCTATCCGAGATGCTCTATTAACATTTTATTTATAGGACAGTTATATACAGTAACAGATAAATAAATATATACATCTGATACACGGGAAAACAATTATAGTATGTTTTCAAGAGAGATTTAATCACAAATATCCCAATCTCGGTTTGTAGTGATCCCGTCCGATCTGGCAAGTTAAGCAACGTTCGGGATTTTCAGTGCCGGGTTCGAACCCCAGTCATAATTTTTTTATTTTGTGCAATATTTTCACATAACAACATATATACCCTAATTTTTATGCGAAAAATACGAATCTGGAATTATTTTTACATGAAAAACTTTTCTGTCAAATTTTAGTCTAATAAGAAAATAAAAAAATTATGGTAGGGGCTGGGTTTGAACCTGGCACTGAAAATCCCCAACGTTGCTTAACTTGCCAGATCGGACGGGATCGCTACAAACCGAGATTCTATGAAATCTCTCGTGGAAACAGACTATATACTGCTCACAAAAACGAACTACAAAGCTCTGTAAATGACATCTTCCAATAAACATAGAGCTATTTTTTAATCGATAGTTAGCTGTTTCCGAATAACCAGTTGACGTAAATTCTTGACCATTTCCGTCTTTTTCCTATCATAAACACGATCAACAAATTCCCTAGCACTTTTCAATTGATTCTCATCCAAATATTCTAGCAAAAGAGCAAACGCTTCTGGTCGGTTGTAAACAAACGTATCGGTGATTGCTCTTAAAACAGAATTTTATGTATTCTCAAATTTGGAATTTTACCTAAAATTTTCTTTAGCTAACATTGCAGAACGAAGTGTTGGACACCAGTTTTCTAATAAACATTCCAATTTTCGCATGTTATCTTTCTGGTCGAATATCGATAGCTCTTCGCCCTAAAAATTAGTGATGGGTTGAAATTTTTTTAGAAGTTTTCCAAAATCGGATTAATCCAGATTTTTCCGAAAAAATCTTTTTTTACCCTCTCCCTCCAGTTTTTTGACGTCTTGGCAAAAAGTGATCTTCATAAAAATTGTAGATCTTGATTTCTAGAACCTCATAGGGAAGAAATTTTTACATTTTGGTGCTTGTAAATAGATTTTTCCTGAAAAATCTGGAAAACCATAAAAACCGCTTTTCCGGAAAAATCCCACTCTACTAAAAATACAAAGTGCAGATACGAAAAACTTATGCTCACTTGTAATGCTTTATAAATTTTATCGTAGAAACTATCCCACGTGATCCGAACCATTCCAGTGGCATTGATTTTACATAGCTTCTCACACAGGAATCGAACCATTTCTCGGTGTTCGCCACTAAAACAAATTCTCTTCCAGCTTAGAAAACCTATAAAATATATATTCGATGAGATGATTCCCATTCTTCAAGCTACCGATGTATTCTTGTTGTTGCTCGGTGAGTCGATGCCAAAGAAATTCTACTAGTTGAAAATACCCATGAACGATCGCAAATTGAAAGACTAATAAAGCATATTGGCTAATCAACAATCGATCCGGACGAAACATTCGAGACCACTCTTCCGGGTCGTCCAACACTCGTAGCCAGAATTCGTAAACACAATGTTCATCCAATTGTTTCCTTAAAAGATCAGTTCAGTGGGAAAATGTTGCCATAATTTGTATATATTCGGTTATTCAGAAAGTTCATGAAAAATGGAGCAATTTTTGTTTTTACGGTATGTTTTGAATCGTTGTAGTTTTCGAGATAATTGAATGTGAAGTTTCGTCTGTGTATTACAACGAAAACATGTGCACAGTGGTCAAATCCCTGATTTCAATCAAAAGTTGTTTATTGACAAGAAACTAATTTGAATTTCTTGAGTATTTAGGAAAAAGTAAATATAGCATTTTTCTCAGCTCAATGAGACGAATAAAATGACACTGAAATTATTCAACTTGAAAATTATTTTGGGTTATTGAAACGAAAACCTGATTCATGTTTTCGTTTCAATAATCCAAAACCATTTTCAAATTGAATAATTTTTGGTGTCGTTTTATTCGTCTCATTGAACTGAGAAAAATGTTATATTTTTTTACTTTTTCCTAAATACTCAAGAAATTCAAATTATTTTCTTGTCAAACAACTTTTGATTAAACCAGGGATTTGACCACTGTCTACATGTTTTCGTTGTAATACACAGACGAAACTTCACACTCAATTATCTCGCAAACTACAACGATTCAAAACATGCTATAAAAACAAAAATTGCTCCATTTTTCATGAACTGTCCGCATATATACAAATGATGGCAACTTTTTTCCGAGTAGACTGGTCAAGGGACAATTGAGGCGAATTATCGCAAAAAAATTTTTTCGACAAACATAAAAAATGTTCGAAACGATGAATAATAATATTGTTTTTGAGGAAAAATCGAAGAAAAATTTTTTGGGTGTTTTTTGGCCATTTTTAGGTGTTTTTTATTGATTGAAATTTCTGTAAAAAAGGCCAAAAAACATCCAAAATAGTTTTTTTTCGATTTTTCCCCGAAAACAGTTTTTTTTTCATCGTGTCGAAGATTTTTTAAGTTTATCGAAAAAATTTTTTGCGATAACTTACCTCAATCGGCCCTCCCCCTTTAAACGAATGAAAAATTGATTTTTTCAATTTTTGACGAATTTTTCAAATTTGACGAATTTTGACAAATTTTTCAATTTTTGACAAATTTTTCGATTTTTAACGAATTTTTCAATTTTTGGCGAATTTTCTGCCATATAAAGACTCGAAATAACTTAGCATACTTAAAAGTTCGTCGACGAATTTTATCAAATTCGTATCTATCTTCAAGCAAGTCTACCATTGCATAACAACAAGCGAACTGAAATTTCATCAATGGCCAATCACGACACTGATTTTTGATGATGTTCCTCGCCGTTTCAACATCATCTATATGATATCTCATAGGCTTCCACACTATAGCATCATAAAATAAACGAAGGTGCTCACCGCGGTGAACCCGTTGCGCACCTTTTTTAACATGTGGTTTTGGATCTGTAAACATATAGAAATGCTTTTCACCTAAATTGTTTTTAATGCATGCTTTTTTAATTCAATCAATACAAACCCCATCTTTGTAATTCGCGAAAAGCTTCTCCCAAACCATCGAAGATTGCTTGTTTTTGGTGTAGAGGTAATTTCCATTCAATTATTTTCCTTCTTAATTCAAAAGTCACATCACTTAAACGCCTCCATCTGACATTAGCACGGAAAATAGCTAAGCATAAGGAATGGTTTGCAATTTGGCCAAGAGAAGGAACTTGACAACGACTTGGAGGATTCATCACGTTGAGTTTTCTTAAAGAGAAAAATTAAGAGACGCATCTGGAGGTATTTAAAGATGAAAAAATCGACTTTGAAAACTTCAAAGTAATTTTTGGCAATGTTAGGATCAACGAATTTCGAAAATTTAGCAACACTTATTCGGCCATTGTTCAGCTACAATTTAAAAAAAACCGCATAAAAATTCGTTAGAGGGGGTGCGAGATCGACTAATAACATTGATGTTGCAGACCAAAATGAACGCTCTGTACATATTTCGAAAAAGCTAATACGTAAAAAAATTCGATTTTCTAAAAAATGGAGCACGTTTTTACACAAAATGTCACATGTTTTGAAACATGTAACAGATTTCGAAGCATCCTACAACTTCTTTGTAATCGAACAACTATAAACTAAAACAGCTGGCTGACCATAACTTGCTAGCTAGACGCTCTGTCCCTATAAGTGGGTCTACTTGTCGATTTTGCAGTGAACGCCCGATCAGCTGTTTAGTCGCGTGCAGACTTTTTTTCTTACTTCGAAGCACATCAAGTGGTTCATCAATACCCACTTTGGCTGGACAAAAGAATGTCCTCACATAGATTTTTATGTCGATTGACATTCGCATATGTGTTTATATAGATGTGTATAGTAGGGATGCACAATCTCAACTCTGTTTCCTGAGCTATATCGAATTCTGCGATTACTTGAGAGCCAACCGTGCGAAATTTTGATATATTTTTCAAAGTGAAAATGGTGATTTGTCACGGGGTGACAAATATGTCACTACTATCACTATAATCAATTTATCTCTGCAAAAAATTCGCATATTTCTTGCCTGTAACAAGAGATGTTTGTGTTACTTTTGTAACTAGTGCATCCCTAATGTATGGCTAAATTTTAGGCTCTAGGATTTTTCGTAACGAAATCTTCGAAAAAACGGAATTTTTGAAACGAAAAATGATTCTAAAAACTATATTTTTTCAATAAATCTTTACCTGAAAAGTAACTATAGTATTTTCTCAACACAGAGATACGAATAAAATAAAAACTAATCATTAAAGTATATTACTCTTATGAACAAGCTTCCTCAATCAATGAGATCATCCTGATCTTTTTTGCTTCAATCAATAAACTGCTCACATGTGAGAGAATGCAATGTTTGTAAATCACTTTAGCATAAACATAACTTAAAAATAGCCAACTTATATTGGGTTGTTTCATAAGTATCCCCAAAAATATATCTAAAATTGACATTTTCACTCTTTTTCGATGAAAATTTTTTCTTTCATTTTTATTGCTTAAAACCCCATATAATCACCGAAAAGTTCAAACATAGCAATGAGAAATAAGTCGAAAAAATGAAAAATTTGAAGTTTTGATTGAAGACTGTCGAATAAAAACACATTAAAAACATTTTTTAAAGTGTCCGATTTTTTGTGCGCCACCCTGTAAATAAGTAATTTTAAAAGTTCAACACATTTATTTGCACGAATTGTCCAAGGATTTACGAGGAAATTTTTAAAATAATAAAAACCAAATAGATTTTCATTGAACTAAGTTTATATATTCAAATCAAAGTTTTAGTAAAATTCGATGAAAATCTTCAAGAAATCAAACAAAATTAGCCTACAATAATTCAAGTAATAATAATAATAATAATAAAGATCTAAGGCCGGCATTAGAGATCAGAAATAAAAAATTTCGATCATAACTTTTTTTTAAATAAATTTTTACAAAAAAGTGGTCAAAGAATAAAATGTGCATGAATTTTATGCTTTACAATTTTTTATTTTGATAAAATTTCAAAAATTTGAAAGTTTTTTGTTTCAAATTTTTGAAAATTTCCTAAAAATTTTCATAAAATATTATCAAACAAAAACTTGTAGAGCATAAAATTCTGCATATTTTGTTCTTTGGCCATTTTTGTAAAAATTTACAAAAAAGTTATAATCGAAATTTTTGATTTCCGATCTCTAGTCGGAATATACAATAAGCTACTTTCGAGGAAATTTGAGTGGGTTCTTTTTCTTGGCAGAATGATAAATGTCCTTAAATAGTTAAAGTTAATTTCGATGAGAAAAGTTTAACACAGACAAGAGTGATCGCCTTTCCCGCGACACCCTTGTTCTCACCACTGGCTCTTTCAGATGAGCAAAAAACCGTACTTTTACGTTTTTTGTGAAAATTTTTCGTAAAAAAAGCAAAAGTACAGTTTTTTGGCTAACCCTGTATGTTTTAACTAAATTTTTGGAGAGAACGCTTCCGAAAAGGACCTCTAGCCTGTCCTAGTTCTCCCTCTTAAATTTTTTTCTACATCCCCTAACTTACAAAAAGTGAATAAAATTTGACTAAAAAAGTACCGTCTTGATTGAGGTAGCAGTGATATTTTGAGGATCATCCAAAATACCAACTTCAGTTAAAAGTGTCCGGAATTTCTTTAAAGCCTTAACTCGTTGATCTGATGATGGAAGTGTTCGAAATCTAAAATCATCCGCTTCATTACATCTAAAATTTCCAAATCACACAAAATTATTACCTTTCTTCAAGTTTGCCATAATACCACTTTACCTTACATTCGGTCATCTAAAATTATGAATTATTATTTCACGCCTGTACAGGGTGAATAAAAAACTAAAATTTGAGCGATTTTTTCATATTTTTCGATCGGAAATTTTTTTTAAAACATAAAAAATCGCCAAAATTCTCTTTGTTGATACACATTTTCTTTGTTGATACACTCTGTAAATCCTAAACACTTACCGTTTCCACAAAGCCTTCATAAGATTTTACGTCACATAGTACAGAAATACAACACGGAGTAATTATCATTGACTTATAACATGCATATCCAACGTGAAGACATATATCGACAAGCTTTAATAAGTCTCTTTCTACATGAGTGCGTACGTTCAAGGCATTCTAAAAGGTTTTTTCAAAAGGTGTATGTCAAGGTAATGGCGGTCGCCCCTCCTCAAAATCGAAAATTTTCTTTAAAAAATGGAAAAATAGAGAAATTTTCAAAAAATTTCATTAAACTATGCACTTTTACCATGTTTTTCAAACTTGAAATAATTCCTAAGG
Source organism: Acrobeloides thornei (assembly GCA_034699885.1). Lineage (NCBI taxonomy): Eukaryota > Metazoa > Nematoda > Chromadorea > Rhabditida > Cephalobidae > Acrobeloides > Acrobeloides thornei. The sequence goes on along the minus strand of JAQGCP010000793.1, from coordinate 6,945 downwards.
TTCCTATTATCATTCTTCTTCGAATGACTATCCAAAAATTGAACAAGTTTTTTAAATTAAACCAAAATTTTCCGTTTAAATAATGACTTACATGCAAGAAATAAGCAAGCATCTCAGCCAATATTTCCACAACCTGCGATGCTGAATCACTTCTATTGCTGATAGCATTAATGCAGTCCAAAGTTCGCTCATATCCGCCAAGGTCAACGAGCAAATGACAAAAATCATCAGAAATCCGGCTAATGTAATCTATAATGCATTGTCATATAAAAGTCAAGTTTTTGACTCCTTGGTCGCCCAAGCAAAAAATTTCTAAAACATCGATCCTACTATTTTCGGAATGGGGAAAACGATAGCAATGATGTTTAAAAATGTTGAAAACACCGGTTATTAGATTTTTTCTCGATTGAAGCACATGTGTGCCTCCCATCAAGTGAACTAGCCTCTCAAAAACTTACTCAAATTAAAAGCAGCCACCTTCACGTCCCATAAATTGTCGGAACTGAGTAGATTCAAGTAGCGATCAATTCGAATACTCAATGGTGTGCGGCGGTCTTCGATACTAGTATATTTCGTTGCTGGTCTTAGACGAATTTGTTCAACACGCTCTTCTAATATTTGCACCTCAGTACTTCTTCGAACTCGCCATCCACGATACAAAGCCTATAATAAAGTTAGAAAATACACAACTAGAGCCACCGGATGGGAACTCGAAAATACACAACTAGAACCACCAATAATTTCGAGATCGGGATTGCATTCATCAAGGCCGTGTGGTGTAGTGGTTAGCACGGTAGACTATGACTGTATATGACCAAGGTTCGAACCCAGACTGGTGACTCGATATAATGGTTCTAGATATGTATTTTCGAGTTCCTGCATGGCATTATGAAACGGTTCTAGTTGTGTATTTCTAGAAACCAATGATGAAAAATAAAGTAAAAATTGACCTGTATTTGAGTAGCAGCCTTTTCTTCTCGTTGGCATGTTTCACGCTTTTGAATAGCAACAATATTTTCAATATGAAGCGGTGGTCTAACTCCTTCGCAGGCGGTCGTTTCAACAAGTAGTGGAACTTCAACAGGAGTAATAACTGGAATCCTCGTTCGACTGCGACTACGAGCTCGTTCGAAGCTATGATGGCATTCTCGTGTTACAGATTCAATTTGTGCATAACGCCTTCTGGCATAATACAAAAAATCCATATTGGTACTTCGTCGATTATTTGTGGAAACTGGAATCACGGGTTCTCGACAATTTTCTGGCTCAAGTCTCTTTCGTCTCAAGAAATTGTTGTGCTCCAAGCAACGACGAAAGAACGACTAAAATTGTATCAAGGTTATTTACAAGGGTGAGCAAAAAAGAAGGCGTACTTTTGCGTTTTTTGGAGAAAATTTTTTCAAAAACCTATAATGGGTATTTTCATGCGAGAAATCGATTGCGTGCACGAAAATATACCTTATAGGTAAATTTAAAAAAAATTTTCATAAACGTAAAAGTACGGGTTTTTTTGGCTCACTTTGTATATTGATATCACAAATTTTCCTCTCACTTCCAAGGCCCACAAAATTTTACCTGAATCTTTAAAATAGCTATCAACTTCATGCGCAACTCCTTTCTAGCCAATCGACCTCGCCAATATTTTTGAATAGTTGTCGCAGCTTTGTTCAATTCATCTCTTTCTTTGATTCGTTCTCGTTCCATCAGTAATTCCATTTCATGTCGTTGTTTTAACTTTCGAAACAAGAGAATGGCCATAGATTGGCGAATAAAACACTTAAAAAATTCATTTTTACAATCAAAGTGGCAAACCCAGAAACAGATTTCGAAGGGCCCAAATTGAAACAAATTTTTTGCCTTGGCCCACCGGCTTTATGTTTTTCGAAAATTTTGAGCAAAAAGGGGAGACCAAGGCAATTTTTTTCGAACTTTTCAAAAATCATCCTATATATTTTGCGCCGCTAGGATCGAAAATTTTTTTACTGAAAAACACTTAAGGAAAAAAACTAGCGCCGCAGGCAAAACTGACCTTATTCGATGCGCGCAATCGATTTCTCGCATGAAAATACCCTTTAAGAAATTTTTGGACAATTTCGTCAAAAAATGACCAAATGGCGGTTTTTTGGAACACCCTGTACAACCATAATTTACCTGAATTTTCAAAACAGCTCTCAACTTGGTGCAAAATTCTCTTCTAGCTAGCCAACCACGCCAATACTTCTGAATAATGGTCGCAGCACTATGAAGCTTGTTCATTTCCTGCTGTTGCTGAATTTCTATCTGACGTGCCATCTCACGCTGATGCTTTAACTTCTTAAATAGAAGAATAGCATTACGTCGTCGAACCAAGCACTGAAAATAGAGGATAAAACAGGGCTCGTTTTTCAGGTTTTTAGATGCACGCAATTAATTTTTCTCATAAAAATACCCCTAATAAGTCATTTTCGAAGAAAAGTTTAAAAAAATTAATTTTCGCCAAAAATGACCAAATGGCGGTATTTTTGGAACACTCTGTACCTGAATCTTCAAAATAGCTCTCAACTTGGTGCAAAATTCTCTTCTAGTTAGCCAACTACGACAATACTTCTGAATAGTGGTCGCAGCTTCGTGAAGCTTGTTCATTTCCTGCTGTTGCTGAATTTCTAACTGACGTGCCATCTCACGCTGATGCCTTAACTTCTTAGCTAAGAGAATAGCATTATGTTGTCGAACCAAGCTCTGAAAATAATGGGTAAAAATTATTACAAGGTGAGCTAAAAAATCGTACTTTTGCGTTTTTTGTGAAAAAATTTCAAAAATCGCCTATAAGAGGTATTTTTATGCGATAAATCAATTGTACGCATCGAAAACCCTTGAAAAAAAATCTTTTTCAAACATTTTCAAAAATAATTTTCGTCAAAAAAACGCAGCGTACGATTTTTTTTGGTTCACACTGTAAACAACCATAGTATACCTGAATCTTCAAAACAGCAGCCAACTTGGTGCAAAATTCTCTTCTTGCTAGCCAACCACGACAATACTTCTGAATAGTAGTCGCAGCTTCATGGAGCTTTTTCATTTCCTCCTGCTGTTGAATTTCTATCTGATGTTCCATCTCACGCTGCTGCTTTAACTTTTTAAATAGGTGAATAGCATTATGTTGTCGAACCAAGCTCTGAAAACAATGGATAAAACAGGGTTCCAAATGAAAAAATCAGAGAAAAATGACAAAAAATCAGATTTTCGATCCAAGAACAATAAAAAATCAAGTTTTCTCTGATAAATCAGACCCATTCGGAGCTCTCGATAAAAATGTTTACAACCGTAATTTACCTGAATCATCAAAATAGCTCTCAACTTGGTGCAAAATTCTCTTCTAGCTAGCCAACCACGCCAATACTTTTGAATAGTAATTGCAGCCTTGTGAAGCTTGTTCATTTCTTCCTGTTGCTGAATTTCTATCTGACGTTCCATTTTACGCTGATGCTTTAACTTCTTAGATAGTAGAATAGCATTACGTCGTCGAACAAAGCTCTGAAAATAATGGATAAAACAGAGCTCCAAATAAAAAAATCAGAGAAAAATGACAAAAAATCCGGTGGCGTATCAAGAAAAAATTTCGGCCCAACTTAAAATTTTTTTGCCTTTTTGGTCCCCCTTATGTTTTTTTAATTTTGGGTCAAAACATAGGGGGAACCAAGGTAATTTTTTCAAATTATAAAATTACCCCAAATGAGTCATTTTGGAAGAAAAAATGACTCATTTTTTGAAAAATTTTCGCCAAAAAATGACCAAATGGCGGTTTTTTGGAACACGCTGTACAACCGTAATTACCTGAATCTTCAAAATAGCTCTCAACTTGGTGTAAAATTCTCTTCTGGCTAGGAAACCACGCCAATACTTCTGAATAATGGTCGCTGCTTTGTGAGCATTGTTCGTTTCCAATTGCTGCTGAATTTCCAATACATGCTGCTGCTTTAGCTTTCTATATAAGAGAGTGGCATAAAATTTGCGAATACAGCTCTATAAAGTATGAAAATAAATGCAATAAAAATAATAAAAATGTACCTGGATCGTCAAAACAGCTGCCAATTTTGCGCGAAACTCTTTTCTGGACAAATAACCACGCCAATATCGTTGAATAGTTGTTGCAGCTTGGTGCAAAAGTTTATCCTCCGGTTGGGATTCGGTGGAAACTTCCACAATTACTGTGAGAGGCTCCGAGTTGTGATTGTTGATCCTAGCTTGCTTTAATTTAGCAACCTCTTTCCGAGCTAAGTAACCTCGACACATAGCCTACAAAAAATGCCATGAAAAAAAGGTAATACAAACCTGGATTTTGAGTATAGCTATTTCGGCGTGGAAATTTTCAACACTAAGCCGTTGCATTTCATAGCGTTCTTTAATACTTTGAGGTATATCTGATTTCGCCTTAAATCGAAAATTAATGAATAAAAAAAGAAGATGAGATTACCACATAAACACCGATGAGTTTCCAGACCAACTCAATCAAAGTCTGTTGGTCATTCGCAACGATTAAATCAGGTTTGATGTCTAAAAGTGTTATAAAGTAAGGGTGCTGATTGGCATATCATTGCTTATGGTCAGTGCTGTAGCAAGGAATTTTCTTAGGAAGTGAGGGAGAGGATAATTTTTGGGTCGATATCCAAAATCATAAGAGTCCCTTGTGTTTTTTCGACAATTTTTGGAAAAAACATAAGGGAGGACCAAGGCAATTTTTTGGGGGTTTTTTTCAAAAAATTTCAAAAATCACCATGATTCTCCTTATGTTTTTTCGTAAGAAAAGAGAATTTTTTGTTAAAAATCACATTCATTTCTTCAGCAAAAAAATCGATTTTAAACAAAAATTTTAATTTTAGAGCAAAATTCGATTTTTGAGGGAAAAAATACAAAATTTGAGCACAGTAAGTATAAAACTTTACTTCCAAATTTATTCTTTTTTTACAACACAAAAAATACTCTGAAACTCACCTCCTATATCAATACCACGTTCTTTAGCCGCTTCAAGAACAATTCTTACATTCGAAATCTTGCGCAAACGATCCCCACCTGGATTGCGAAGCTGTGAAACAATCATAAGATCTTTTTTACTTGACAGAGTAATAATGTCGACGAGTCGGCTAAAATTATTTTACAACTTGCACATAAATTAAGAAAAAATTTCACCCCAATATAATTCCATCCGACAAATCAGAGGAAAAATTTCGAACTCGATAGTCAAATTCTTCGAAAAATTCTTGTTTGTAATGAGGCACAAAACCAATAGATTTCAATGTTTTGGGAAGATTGGTCGTTCCGGCCATTATCTCCCGACTAATAAATGCCAATACATCATTCAAACTCTATAAAAAAAGATTGAAAAAGGGGTAAATTGAACTGACCTTATATGGAGAACTTTTATGGAACATACAAAGAAGATTTGGCAAAAGTCGTTCAGTCAAACACTGCTCGATAATGAATAGCAATTGGCAAAATTTCTCAAGAAAATGATTATGAAGTAGAAGAGTGCCTTGTTCATTGACAATCAGTCTAAAAATAAGTTCAGTAGAAATTTCAAAAAGCAATTCAAAATACTTAGTCGTTCCCTGGCAGTATTTTTTATTAAAAGCAATTTTTCGGTCAAAGAATAAGTTCTTCATGACAAAATCGGTGATGGTACGGGTAAATTCTTCGATGGAATTTATAGGCAAATTGATGTTGAAAACGGTTTCGAGTCCAATAAATAGCCAAATTGGATGGAAGGCAAAGAACAATTGCATTAGATCAGTTTGTATTCCTAAATAAAGGATGATAAATGTGATAATTTTAGCAATAAAATACAGTCAACCCTCGATTATCCGACCCCTCCCTCGGGAAAACATGGCAAAAATAAAATATTCAGCAGATAATCGAGATTCCCTTAATTGACGGGAGGAATCGGCTAATTGACGATTGACTTTAAAATGAAAAATTAGCCCCTCGTTCAACTTAGATCAGAATGGAGTGTGTAAAAAATTCTAAAAACCTACCGACATCGGCATATATTTTCAGAGCCGGGCGCACAAGCAAACGATTCGATGATGCCAATTTGTGAATTTCTTCTGGTATAGGTGAATTAATGTAAAGCTCTCGAGCACTAAACAAAAATATTACAGGGTGTATAAAAAAACAGAAATTTGGACGATTTTTTCAAAGAAAAATTGGTGTGTTATAGCAAAAATTGGTCATCGATTCAATACATTCACTGAATCAGGAAAGCGTTTTCAAGCTTCGGGAATGCGCGTAATCGATTCTTCGCATAAAATTAGCCCCAATAGTCATTTTTGGAAAAAATTTCGGGTCAAAAAACATGGAAAAATTCACAAATTCCGGTTTTTTATACATCCTGTATAACTTTTTGAATAGAGCTAGTATATAAAAATATGTATTCATGGGTATAACCCTGATTAAGGGAATAAAAATGGAACAATATTCATGCTTTGTGTTACAAGTTGGCCCTTTTTGATGCATTATTAAAGGGGGCCGATTGAGGCGAGTTATAACAAAAAAATTTTATTTCAAAAATTTTTCGACAAACGTAAAAAATGTTCGAAACAATGAAAAAATTTTAAGTTTTTTTGGCTATTTTTAGGTGTTTTTGGCCTTTTTTACAGCTAAAAAGACAAAAAAAACACTCAAAAATTTTTTTCGATTTTTCCTCGAAAACAGTATTTTCCCCCATCATTTCAAACATTTGTTCGTTGAAAAAATTAGGAAATTTTTTTTGAGATAACTCGCCTCAATCGGCCCTTTCCCTTTAATGATATCACCTTTATACACACAGTAAGGTTAAGAAAATTTCGGAGCTAGTCCGGCTGGGGGGGGGGACCAAGTGACGTTCAAAAAAAATTTTTCCGATTTTTTTCTAAAAACCGACTTTTTAGGGTAATTTCTAGGCGAAAAATCGATTGCGCGCATTCCCGAAGC
>JAQGCP010000792.1:0-14712 GCA_034699885.1 Acrobeloides thornei | reverse complement strand
CCCGGCTGCGCCGGGGGATGCCCACCCTTTGACCTGCAGCCTAAGGTCACAATAGGCTGATACGCCCCGGCTGCGCCGGGGGCCCTAATGTCACAATATGATGACATTATTTTTCAACTATGGCTATTCGCTCGTCTGGTACACCAAAGCTAAGTAGCCCACAGGGGGTGTATTCTATATAAGTGTCCTAATAAAACGATAATTTTATACCAACATATAAAATATTAACAAAAAAAACAATCAATAATATATATTTATTATTCATAAAAATTCTCGAAGTTGAATTCTTCTACTTGGTAATCATCGGCAAAAAATTCATCCACATTCATAAATTCAAAGCCATCATCTTCAAGAGGTTCCATAACATCTTCGACATGTTCAGGATTATTAGGATCGAAGTCCAAATCTTCGAGAAAACCCAAATTTTGATTCGGTACATCTGCTTCAGCATTTTCCTTCGGAACAGTGATCATTCCTTCCTTTTTGCCACTTTCACGAGTAGATTCGAAAATTAAATCTTTCTGTTTCGTATATCCACGTGACCACTTGTACAAAATCCAAAATACTTGTTTCGGCTCCAGTTTTGCTCCTAAATATAGATTAAATTTAAAAAAACCAAAAACGACAAAAAAAGAACAAAGTTATGTAGCCCACAGTGGGTGTATTTATATGCTCTAAAAAGGTACTTATTTATATAAGTACCTTTTTAGAGCCTATTCATGTGAAAATTGTATCTATTGAGCGCTTTTCATACTACTTTTTGAAGCTCGAATTGCGAATTTTGAGCCGATTAAAGGCCATGTTCCACAGAGGGGGTATTCTAAATAAGGTGCACATGCACATTATTTAGAATACCCCCTCTGTGGAACAATTAGATTAAATTTGCCTGATTATTGACACGAAAACCCTGAATTTGGTTTCGTTTCTTTCGTATTTTAGCCCACAGAGGGGGTATTCTAAATAATGTGCAAACGCACTTTATTTAGAATACCCCCTCTGTGGGCTACAGAGGGGGTATTCTAAATAAGTGCCGATTAAGGCTAAGACTAACAAGGAACCCTCAAGACTTGATAAAATTCAGATGACTTATTTTTCTTCGGAAATGACACGAGTATGTTGAAATGGTGTAAAAAGGCTATAAAATCTTGGTCAAAATCTCTGATCTCTCTCCTCTTGCCGATCTCTAATTACAACATCGAGAATTATTTTCATACTTGGAAAAGGCCCTTGAGCTTTTTCGATCGAAGTTTTGGTATATAAAATGAAGCACAGGTGCCATGACAAAACCTAAAATATATGGCTTAAAACAATAAAGTACAGGGTGAGCAAAAAAATCGTACTTTAGCGTTTTTTGGTGAAAAATTAAAAATTTTTTTCAAAAATAACGGGTAGTTTGATACGATTTTTGAATAAAAAATTGTTTGAAAAATTTTCGCCAAAAAACGCAAAAGTACGGTTTTTCTTTGGCTCACAAGAACTAAATACCTGTTTTTAATATAGTGGCTTTTACACCCCGCAATTTTAACGCGATGTATAAATTCATCTCCTAAGCAAGTTTCATTTTTTCTCCCTATACTTCCATCATTATCCATAATAATCGGAGTGTCCATAATAGGTGGTAATCTTCCTAAAAAATTATAGTGTACAGGGTGTATCAAAAAACAAAAATTTTGGGAACTTATGCACTTCGGCCCCCCAAATTTGGGGGGGGGCGAAGTGCATAAGTGCACTGATCAGTGCAGTTCGGAACCCCCAAAATTTTGGGGGGGGGGGTCCAAAGTGCACTGATCAGTGCAGTTAGGCCCCCCAAAATGTTTGATTTATGCGAATTTTGGAGGGTCCGAACTGCACTGATCAGTGCAGTTTGGCCCCCCCCCCAAATTTTGGGGGGGGGCGAAGTGCATAAGTTCCAAATTTTGGCAATTTTTTCATGATTTTTCGACCCGAAAAAACTTTAAAAATCGAAAAAAATTGAAAAAAGCTTAAAAAATTCGAAAATAACATAAAACAATGATCAAATTGGATAAATTTAGTGTCGTTTTGTTCGTCTCGTCGAGCTATCAAGCTTGTTCTTGTTCTCCTACGTTGGGGGTTTTAAACTTTTTAAAAATCGACATAATTCATTTTCCCCATTTTTTTCTTATTTTTGATTGAAATTTGTGATTTTTGTACTGGTTGTAAAATCTTTTTTTAAGTAGCAATGCTAATGAATTCGGTGCTCTCGCTTTTATCATTTTAGGGCACTTTGATGGACACATCAATCAAAGTCAAAAAAATATGAAATTTCTTGATGTAATTGAAGAAGATTATAAAAGATTATGTCGAGTTTTTTTGGAAAATATTGGGTTGTACCATAGTTTTCGGACTTTGCAAAAATTTCACAAAGTTCTCCACAAAAAATCGGAAAAAATTGGAAAACATTCGAAAAAAATTGAAAAAATAGTACTAATCCTTATTTTCCCACCATACGACCACGCAGGGATGCATCAAAAAAGCTATATCTACGTTTCTTTTCGTTTCAATGTACACGTTGCCTGATTCAATAAAAAGTTCCGTGGTAACCAAAAAAAAGATTTTATATTGTTAATCCAACCCCTGGTGAAAATTTTCAATCCGAATGTTGGTTCATTTTCGCTTCAATACACCCACCCTGAATCAGGGAAGCATTTTCACGATTCAGCAGTGCATGCAATCGATTCGCAGCGTAGACAGCCAAATTTTCAACGAAAATTCGAATTTTAGTTCATTTTCGTTTCAATACACCCACCCTGAATTAGGGAAACATTTTCACGATTCTCGGAGCCCTGGTACAACACAATATTATCACTTTAAATATGTTTCCTGACAACTTGCAAAATACTTATCGGCATGATAAGGCTGGGAATGGGTGATGGAAATGGCGGGAAAATATCTTTAACGAATCCTTATAGATAATTTTTAAGCGCTTTAACGATCTGTTTATTTGTTAGATTATTTTTGAAATATAAAAAAATCCATGTTGGTTCATTTTCGCTTCAATACACACCCACCCCTTTCCCTGAATCATGAATCTTTTTTTAGGGGTCAAGAATCAAAAGTTAAGTACCTCGTTGCTTTTTCCTTTTCTGGTGATGCCTAATCCATTTAAGTTTTCTTTGCTCGTCTGGAATCAATTCTGCTTCTATTTGAAGTGGGATTTCTATTCCATCTTTGAGCTTGCCAAACTCCGTTCGTGCGCGAGCCAAAACTTCAGGGTCCGTATTGGAGCTAGATGAAGCAGCTTGTGACAAGGCGGTTTCGTTGATCATGCTTTTGAGGAGTGCAGGGCTCGCGTCACTTTTTAGCGAATCAAGTGACCGAAAATTCGGCCGTGATAACACCGTCGACACGTGGAGCACAAGAAATAAAAATAGCAACAAAATAAATATTCTTATTGAACGAATCGTACAATAGGAGAAATGGAATAACATAGCAAAAAATACACGTGACTAGGATCTAAAGATGATAACGCTTTGCAAAACATGTTAGTTATTATTCGTATAAATACCTCACTTTCGATGATCCCCAGGCTCGAGTTTCGTGTTTCCTACAGATCGATAGACGGCACAGCGCCGAGGCGAGCATCAGAGGCACGGAAAAGTTCAAAGTTGTAGAATCTTGTGATTCACTACTACTACGTCACGTTGAAGATGACGTAATTTTTGGGTCAGTGTCGCGCAGCAATAGGCCCACAATTGACGCAGTACAATTAAAGAAGTTTAACAAGATGAAAGGAAGTCGGCGAGCAGCCAACAACTCGTTTGGCGGTTGTTTGTACTGATAAGTAAAGCTCTGACATGGTGTAGTTGCATAAAAGTGAGAGAGAGACGCTGCTCTCCCTCTCAACAAATCGACTTGTCGCCGCTCGTCGAGGCGCCAATTTGGCAGGAGCCAAGAAAGTGATAACGGTTCTGCTTCACATCAATTGCGAGAGCTCATAAATCGTATAGATAGGGGTCTTTTGGCGCCATTCATTGGGTGGCAAATACTAACTCATGTAGGTCATATTCATCCGAATTAAGTTTTCATGGGAGATTGTGAACTTATTTCTGATGTGCGCTATAATTCTGATGTGCGTCATGAAAAAACTTGAAAAAAATTTGAAAAAAAAAACAATTTTTTATGGAGACACACATCTTTGTTTTTAAGAGTTTGTTTACAGTATGAGGTACAAGTCTGGGAATAACGTAAATTTGTTTTTTTAGTGGGAAACATGGATAAAAATATTAAAAAAATTATAGGATGGTATTAATCAGGGGCCGGTCCCGGGGCCTCGGCACCATCAAAGGAGCCGAGAATCCCACAGAGCGGCGACTGGGCAACTGGCATAACGGACATCTGGTATATAAGTCAGCTAGAAGCTGATTCAAATGAGAAAAATAACATATTGAATCGCGTTATTTCCGACGCTGTTTTCTCTTCTTCGTATTGTTGGTGGCGATGGAGAATGAAACGAAGAGCAGCAAGAGCACTGATGAGAGTTTCTTGTAGTAAAACATCCTTGAAGGTTGACGAAAAAATAAAACTAAAAAAGTGTAACTTTAAAAAATAATTTTAATTTTAGTAAGACGCAGCGGCCGACGCGTCTTCAAAATGCACCAAGACGCGCGTGTCTTGCGTCGGGAGGGGGGCTTAGTGAGGGGTTTGACTGTAGTCCGTTATGACAGTTGACTTTTATGCCAATTGTCCGTTATGCCAGATGTTTTTATGCCAGTTGCCCCCAAGACGGTCCCCCTCAAACATTTCGGCTAAAAACAAAATTTTAGTTAAAAACATAAATGAAAAATTTTAACTTTTTAGATTTCGGGGGCGACTCGCGCCTCCAAGTAGTGATGGGCCCAGGGTATAGCTAAGTTGGGACACCTCCCACAAGTTTATCATAGAAATTTTTATTTTTAAACGACTTGAGCAGCCTTCAAAATAACACATAACAAATCAATAAAAACAACAACAATTTAATGTAAAACAATGAGTATCGGGTATTAAGAGTTAGACCATAAAAGTTTGTTTTCAATCCACATAATCAGCTGTCACATTATCCTTGAATAGTCTTTGACGAAAATCTTGAAGTTCATCTTCCATAATACCTTCTTCAAGCATAGTTCGAAATTCGGGGAAAGCGTCGAAAAACAGTTGCGGACTCACGTCATTTGCTTTTACACCATCACCAAAATAGGAGAAGTTTTCAACGCCCAGGATTTCTCTAAAAACAAATATTTCCATTTCAGGAAACGAGAGACGCGAGTTCAAATTTTTCGTTTCAATAAACACGATTTTATTGACATTCAGGCAACTCTTTTTATTCATTTGCAACAAAACTTTTTCTTCATTGCACAGCACAAAATTTAAAAAGTCAATAAAAACTTAGGTTTTCATAAAAAGTGATGTTCTACAAATTGCTCCTGAGACCACGAGACACAACTTTTGTAGAACATCACTTTTTATGAAAACCCCGATTTTTTAAAATTTTGTGCTGTACAATGAATAAAAGTTGCCTGAATTTCAATAAAATCGTGTTTATTGAAACGAAAAAATTTAAACTCTTTCCGAAAATTTGGAAATATTATTCCCATTATGGAAATATTTCCAAATGTCCATCGTGCAACCCTTAGGTTTCTACCTCAATTTCTGGTCGACAACCTGAGTCCGAGCAATCTTTCCGGTAATTTCGAGCCAAAAAGCAAGACCTATCAGTGCATTTTGCTGTTCCAAGGTAACAAATTCGTTGGCATCTTTCCCTTCTTCAAATTTTCTCTTTTCCCATTGTTTCATATGTCGATAATTTCGCTCGGGAAATTTTATGTAAAGGTCGGACTTGGAATCAATTTCGACAACTTTTCGGGGTTTTATCATCATAGCATAAAGACCATCGGTTGAGAATCCAGCCTTAAAATCATTTGGGGCTAACTTTGGCTCTTATACCCCATTGAACGTGGTCTAAAATCGAAAAATTTTATTTTTGCCAAAAATCGGAAAATGAAGATTTTTCGATTTTAGACTACGTTCAATGGGGTATAAGAGCCGAAGTAGCTCCAATCATTTTTATTAGTTCATTTATGCAAATTTTGAGTTTAAATACTCTAAAAATCGAAGTGTAAAATTTTAATGCTGAGAGATTTGTTATGGGAAATTCTTAAAAAACATACTTCTTTAAGATGTTCTTCATGCGCCACTTTTTCCAGCTCCGGTATTTCTGGTTCAAAAGAGTTGTATGAAAATGGAATGCGATCAGACAACAAATCAACTTCAAAAAGTGTGTGAAAGAGTAAAGAAAGATGTTGATTGCTTCGGTGGAAAAAGTGCAAATCATGGACATCGGGAAAGCCACAAATAATTCTTGCAATAACACTATAAAAAAGTACAAATGAAATATCGAAAAAATACAAAGTTTACGGGGGCAGTTGCTCTAAAAATCGACCAATCCAACTTTTTACACTCATGTTAGTACTCATCTCATAAAAAAAGAATAAAACGCGGAACAATTGAAAAAATCGATAAAAAAGAAAAAAATCATCAAAAATTGAAAAAACCGTCAAAATTTGAGAAAATCATCAAAACGACGATTTTTCAAGTTTTGACGATTTTTTCGATTTTTCAATTGTACCGCGTTCTATTCTTTTTTTATGAGGTAAGTACTAATCAACATGAGTGCCAACAACTTTTTTTTGTCTGCCTGTTTGAACAAAATGGCTATGCTATATGACAACAAATTTATTTTTAAGCAACTGTCCTAAAATCCAAAACGCTTACGGCGCATGCAAAAAAGTGATTAAACCAAAACGATGAAAATTGTACAAAGATAACACATTGGGCATTGTATAGTGGAGCAGTAACTGGTTTAATAAAGATTCGATCAAACTCTGCTGCTGGTTAGGAAATGGCAGACATCCAACCAAGATTGAAGTGTACGGTTTTGGGTCATATTTCAGCGCTAAAAATTTTTTAACCTTAAGTAAAAAATACAAACACCAAAATACTTCTATAGTTGCGATCTTTTATATCCGCAGGGAAGACACTCTTGAGTAGCTGTTCGTTAATCGGCTTGGATTTTGAAGGGATACAAAAATTGCTCATACTGGCATGATAGGCATGTGCTTCAATGTCAGGAAACTGGATTTTCGCTTCTTGGATATACCTCTGAAAAATAAGAGAAAAATGTGTGGAAATGATGAAGTTTCGTGAGATATAATGCTAAGTGTCAATTGAAATATATTTTGCATTGAAATTATTTAGGCTTAGGTTTCTTAGAATTAGTATTCTTAAGCTTAGGCTGGGATATTTGGGAGCAGTGCCGTATCCAAGATTTTTTTAGGGGGTGGGAGTAACTTTTGGGTCAAACCCCAAAATCATAGGGTCTCCCCTTATGATTTTTTTCAAAAATTTGTTTAAAAATTGTACAAAAATATATGGACCAAGGCAATTATTTTCGATTTTTTTACAAGAATTTATTTTTGTTGCAAAACCTTTGCATAAAAGAAAAAAACAGCACCGGCGAAAAAATTTATAAAAAACCCATTATACTTTTGCAATTTTTGTGTTTGCTATAAAATCAAAAATACAAACTATTCTTTAAGGAAATCTAATTTGGCTCGCTCTTTGACTAGCTGTGTAAATTGCCTGAATATGCGATAACGAACTATCGTTCAAATTATCCGAAAGAACATAGTGAAAAAGAGCTCATCTAATAAAGGCAAACATCTATCTTATTTGTTGTCACTTCTTTTATTGAGATGTTTTTTGAATGTTATACAAATGAAACGTGCTCATTCTTACGATTTGTTTGCTGTTGTTTTTATGCAAATTTTATTGACACTAGACTGTAAGAGAAATAAAGAACATGGAAATGATCATCAAGGCAGCGAATATGACAAATGTATTTTTGCCAATAGCGATCTTTTGCAACCGGATAGAAAAGGAGGGGATTTTCGTCAAACATATGGTGAGTCAGAAAAAATAATTAAACATGAAAAAATTTAGTCTCGAACAGACAACTTGGTTTAATCGCATATCAAGAAACTAGAACTCACTCGCCTAACAAACGATACGAATTCTTTCTTCGATGTCCAAAACTCCCGCCGAACGAACCCAAAATTACGGTATTTTTACGGGCTCTAGGATAATTCGAAGTGGGTTGTTGTTCACAACAGGGTCGTAGGAAGGAAAAAATTTCGGGGAGGGTGGGCAAAAAATTTTTTCAAAAATCATAAGGGTCACCCTTATGTTCACCCTTAATCTCATTCGTCAGTAATTTATAGAAAAAGAATAGATCGATTTTAAGACGGCGAGATTCAAGTGGTTCCATACGAGAATTTTTAATCTTTCAAGATATGGAGGCATGTATTTTTTAGGCCTTCAAAAACTGATCGAAATTCGAAAATTTCATAAGGGTCCCCTTATGATTTTGCCCAAAACTTTATAGTGTTTTCTACAAACGATCAATTTCTGGAGGACCCAGTCCGCCCTAGGGTAGCTAGAGGTACTGGTTCACAATAGACAACATAAAATTCGCATATTGATACGTTGAAAATACATTTCGAATCATCCTAAATGCAACTATTTTAAGCAATATTAATCATCTTCAATTTTAGAGTGCTATTATGGTCCAATGGATGAAAGATACCGAAATAAAACTGTTGATTAAAAATGGCAAAATCCATCATCAAGACGATGACATTTCAAAAATCGAAACGTGGATATCCAGAAAAAATCGAAGGAGTCTAATAGCGCATGGCAAAGATAATCGATACAAATTCGAGTATGAAGAAGAACGAGGGTGGTTCGCTTTTCGGGTTTATAAAATTTCCGCAGATGACTTGGGAAGATGGTATTGCAGAGTGAGATTGAGGCTAGAAAATGGTACAGCTATGCAATATGAGAGTAGAAAAACGATTTATGGAGATATGATTCGGAAAAATACGAATTGCATTGTAAGAATTTGAAAGAAGAAAAAGTTGGTCTCAATATGGCACCTTCACATTTTAGTAAAAAATTAACAAAAAATTTTCATCCGAATCTCTGCTTACTTTTACAGGGTGTCCCAAAAAACCGCCATTTGGTAATTTTTTGACGAAAATTTTTCAAAAAATTTTTTCTCCAAAACGACTTATTTGGGGAATTTTTATGCGAGAAATCGATTGCGCGCATCAAAAAAACCTTGAAAACGCTTCCCAGACCATGAAATATACGATTTTCGTATTTTCAAGTAGGAATTCCTACCGAAAATAGCTGAAAAAAATACGAAAATCATATATTTCATGGTTTGGGAGAAGTTTTCAAGGGTTTTCAATACGCGAAATTGTTTTCTCACATAAAAATACCCCAGATAAATAAAAATTTTTTATGAAAAATCGAATTTTGGTTAAAAAATGGAATTTTTTGTTGTAAAAAATCAAAATTTTGAAACATTTTCGCAAAAATGATCTAATGGTGGTTTTTTAGAAACCTTGTAAAAACTACTAAGTTTTTAGAAATATCAGACCATGTTTGAAAATAACAAGAATGAAAATACTCATCAAGACAGACCATTTGAACGAGAAGTGAGATCAAAAGAGGACGATAACATACAATTCAGGTAAAATTATAGAGGAGATAAATTTTGCAGCAGAATCTCCAAAAAAATTTTTTTGTAAAATGACTTTTCTAGAGGAAATTTTATACAAAAATCGATTGCGCGCATTCTCAAAGCTTGAAAATGCTTCCTTGATTCAGGGAAATAAGAGTGTGTATTTTCGCTTCAATACACACTCTTATTTCCCTGAATCAGGGAAGCATTTTCAATCTTCGGGAATGTACGCAATCGATTTTTCGCATAAAATTACCCCTAGAAAAGTCATTTTTGCAAAAATTCCAAAAAAATTTTTCAGAGATGCTGCTGCAAAGTTTACCCCCTTTAATATCATTAAAAAAATATATTAGCTTTTCAAACAACCCAAATCAAGTGGAATTCACCAGAACAGATATCGTTCGAGAAGTTACATACATGAGGAAACAATCAATCCATCGTAATAACGAAGAAAAAAAGGCGTTAACCAGTGGAAATAGTTCACTAGAGAAAAAGAATATAAACAACATGTTAAAATTATTCATTTTCATCTACTTATTTGATTTTGTATGCAACTTTCAAAAATAAAAAAAAATTGATGATGATCTTGACAAAAAATCTTCCTATCCAGGAAGAAGCATAGTTCTCTCGGTACGCCGCCGGATTGTCCGATCTTGCAAGTTAAGCAACGTTGGGCCCGGAACTCTAAGTTCGGTTTCCGAAGCTTTGATCATGTGGAATCCCCTGATTCCAGGGGAGTTGCGTTGGGCATGTACAAAAGCCCCAATAATTGGGGAGTAACTCCTGTTGTGGGCTGCGCACCCCCCCCCCATCCCCCCAGGCTTAATACCAATGAAAAATGTACCTTTTGATTATCTGCGTGCATTTGATCCGACTCAAATAGCGATAGAAACTTGGGCTTGTTTTTTAAAAATCTTTCCAGTAAACTTTTTTCATGGGTATCAAATAAGACCAAATTGAGATCAGAAAAGCCCTTTTTCTTCGAAGACAATGCTTGAACCCATTCAAATATCTTTTCTAAAAAAATCATTTAAAAAAAATAACATCAAAATCGTGTTTTTCGGGTAGAACAACCCCTAATGTATGTCACTTTCGTAAAAATACTTTTTGCCTCAGACTTTTTTTTGGAATTTAGAACACACGTGGAGAACTTTTCACAGAAAATTTATTCAAGTAATCTTTGGGGTAAAAGATAGAAGAAACTCATTATTGCCTTGTAAATTTGGATGAGAGAAGCTAACACCAATATTCTTGGCTTGTTTTACCAGAGAAGACTGGACTATTTTGGCTACCATAAAAACCTAAAAAAAACTAGTCAATTGACGTATTTGACGACAAATGTCAATTGACAGATTTTGACGTCAAATTCTGTCAAATGCACAACTCTGCTCAGGAAGATGATCTTTAGAAAAAAATGGCCTTCCCTAACCATCAATCAGGGACGAATGCGATCAAGCTAAAATTACCCGAATCAGGGTCATGCAAAATTTTTCATGCTTCTAAAATGCGCGCAATCGATTCCTCGCATAAAATTAGCCCCAAAGGTTCATTTTTTTTGAGAAATTAGATAAATAAAAATTCGATGGACTACAAAAGCCGTTTATTTAACGATCCGATTAATTAAAAGCATAAGAAAAGTAAAGAGCTTTAAGCTAGTCATACTAGTTTTTTCCAATAGTTGAAAGAAATTTATTTACCAAGAAAATAATTAAATAAACAGTTTACGCATAATTAAACTGTTTCATGAACTTTGTCGAATTCAAGATTTACGATTAGTTGAGCCAATCGTGTCAATAAACACGATTTTATTGAAGGTTGATTGAAATTAAGGCAACTTTTTATTGCAATTGCAGTAAAAAGTTGCCCGAATTTCAATCAACCATCAGTACAGTCGTGTTTATTGACATGGTTGGTTCAACTAATTCAAATCCTGAATTCGACAAAGTTCAGGGGTCTATTGTTGTACTTGAAAGGGAAAAAACCGACAAATTGGCACGTGAAAGAGACAAATGATTAGTAAAAAGTGACAAGTTCACTAAAAAACCGACAAATTTGTCACTTATCGAAAAAAACTGACTAACTTCTTTCACTTAGTCAGTTTTTCGACAAGTGAACTTGTCGGTTTTTTAGTAAACTGGTCACTTTTCATGACCTAAATTGTCGGTTTTTTCCCTTTATTTTTGTAACTTGTCGCTTATCACTAATCACTTGTCAAGTAGCAACAATAGACCCCAGGAAACGGAGTTTATTACGCCATAATACCATCCAATTATTACCTCATTATACAAAATATTTTTATCTTAATAATTCTTGAAAAATCCAATTTTAATAAATGGAAAAGACTAAACTTATAAATCATATGAAAGTACTATGTTCAATGGAACAACAATAAATAAAAATACAGAAAGTATGACAAAATAACAAAGCTTAAATAATTTCAACAATTTAAGTAGAAGTTTTCTTGAAAAGCCTGATTCTGGGTTTTAAACTACAACGATTCAGAACATGCCGTAAAAACAAAAAATGCTCCATTTTTCATGAACTTTCCGAATATTAACAAAAAGTTGGTAACTTTTTTCAATACTATGCAGGGTCGGGCGAGAACTTTTTCAAAATTTGTCAGCTGGGACCTTCGACTTTTTAGGAAAACTTCTCTTAAGCAATACTTAATCGATCAACAATACTTTTGGGACGAGTATATGATGAAACATTTCCACCTCTAGCGGGCATTCGAACATTAGTAACACGACTATATACTGGTTCACTAATCGGAGCGACCACTTGAATTCTTTGTGCTATCGGCTTTGGCTTTACTATCCGTTGAGTGATAAACTGTGATTTTCGGACTGGAGGAGGAGCAGTCTCGCTCACATAGATAACTTTCTTCGATGTAGACGGAACATTCAAACGTACACGAAAGTTGGTGTTATCCGAATCCTCTATGGTCGACACTAAAGCTCGTTGCAGCATGTTACCACCACTAAAAATTGTTTTTTTAATGGCTTTTGCCTTTTAGACACATACCCAAGTCCAGTTTTAATGACTTCTTTTGCAACAAGTTGATCACTACGCATCTTGGAATGAAGAAATTTGGTAGAGGAAGAAATATCGGAACTCATAATCGGCTTCTTGTGTATAACCTTTGACGATTCAGAAACTCGAGCAGACAACGTTTTCGGCTTGCTAACATCAATGCCAGAAACTCGAGTACCCGAAGTCCCACGCTTTAATAGTCCTGAAAAATTGAGCTCAAAATTTGTTTTCAAACAGAAAATTCGTACCTTTCCTACGAAGCTCTTCCTGTTTCTCGAGAATACTGCGCGTTTTCTGCGTCTTCCCAGTTGGCATTTCTATTTTATATCTATCATGGCGATCAGGTGCATTTGATGGTCGAACTACAGCCATTTCTACATCCTCTTCTAAAAATAACTTTGCAATTGCCTGAAATCAAAATAACCTTCAACATCATCATAATCCATTTTTGATTTAGCTGCAGAAGATGAGCTAAAGTTTTCACGAACATATTTTAGAATAGACAACTAAAAATATTCAATAAAAATTTTTTAGGAACATTGGCCTGAAGACCTGATCTCCAAGCGCTTCGACTCCAAGCTTAAAAAGGTCTTCTTTTTGCAATTCCTTAAGCATGTATGGCTGAATCCTTTCACTGACAAATTTTGCGGCATAATTGCTGCTAATTCCAGCTGGAAGACTGCATGAGCGGAAGAATTTTTCCCATTTAGCTATAAAATGAGCAAAATTAACAAAGAGGTCAAATTTAAGGCACTAGGTTATTCCTTACCGTTACGGTCCTTACCGGTCATTCTACACTTTTCACAAGAAGTGATGTTCTATAAAGTTGTTTGTCGTGATCTCAATAGCAACTTTGTAGAACATCACAAATTCAAAATTTATTTTCCTAATGGTATAGACAAAAATCCAGTGAATAACATAGGTAGTCAAAAGCAATACAACATAAACAAATAAAATAAATAAACAACAAAGTAATATAACATCAGGAGGCAAAAGTTCGGGGACACCCGACAAAAATTCAGGGACACTACCCCTGTCAGACTTTGTGTTTTTTGTATTGAAAACACCGAAAACGCAAAATCCGACAGGGGTAGTGTCTCCGAATTTTTGTCGGTCTGTTCCCGAACTTTTGCTCCCCCTTATAATATCATGGGTTCTTCATTGGATTAGGGTTTCCACTTTTGACGTCAAACACAGCCTTCCCATCTGCCAAGGCGTCATAGACTTCTTTGCTTCCAATGGTGTTCTTGAAGAGTCTGAGGTACCACAGTCAGTGGGCTCGATTCCAGATTCTTTTTGCGGTGTTCAGAGAGCTGTCACGGACTGTGCTGATTCTTGTGGTTGTCGGCAAGAGCTTCATGCCATGTCAATTTCTTGTGCTCCTTCTTTGATTAGTGCTCGTTGAGTGAATAGCATTTCCAAGAAGCGATCTCCTACCTTTGACATGATTCCAGATAAGTATGGCTTGTTTTTCATCATCATTTGGCTTATCGGCTTCCACTGCAGCTTATCCAAGAGTGTAGTGTAGAGCGACATAACTTTTCATGAAAATATTTCTGTTGTGGAGAAACTAACTACAGACCGGTAAGAGTAAGGGATGACCTAGTGCCAAATTTAAGCTCACCTTTTGGACTAGACATTGTGGATTAATTCGAAATATCAGTGCAACAACTTTTAATCTAAAAACGTGGAACTAATAAAAAGTTATAAAATTTTAATACTAAATATTCAAGAAAAACTAGGACATTTAACTAGGCATCCTACTACAGGGGGAGGCAAAAGTCCTGGCCTAGGTGGACAAAATTTCTGACATTGTCAAAAACGCCGAAAAGGTGTTTTCCCGTCCAGAATTGTCAAGAAAACACGTTTTTGAAATGTCAAGACTTTTGTCCGCCTGGGTCAGGACTTTTGTCCGCCTAGGCCAGGACTTTTGCCTCCCCCTGTATATTAAACGGCACTAGGCGTTTCCTCACAGTAACGGTCAAATTCTCACAACTTTTTTTACAATGGCGGATTCTCACAAAAAATTTTCACAAAACCCCGTAACTTTTTATGGCAAGGTTTTACGGGAAAGTGATGTTCTACAAAGTTGCTCTAAA